>CAIGRB010165618.1:59583-90878 GCA_903798255.1 Fraxinus quadrangulata
ATCCTAGTGCGCTTTTCATTCATTAAATTTAATAACTTATTTTATAGCATTATTTGTATTTTAGTTCACTTAGTTTACTTGCAACTAATTTAGTAAATTAGTTTAATCATAACTACAACATAAACGCGATATTTTCATGATTCGGTTAAGGTCAAGGTAGAAAAATTGAACTAAATCAATCCCTGCGGGAACGATATCTGGAACTCTAAATTTCACTTTCTTACTTGTTACGAACCGTACATTTGCTGTTATTTTTATTCGAAATATATTTTCGTGAACAAGTTTTTGGTGTCGTTGTCGGGGATTGAATTTAGTTTAGTTTTATTTATCTTGACACTAATTCAAACATTATTATTTTTTATTTATTTTGTATTAGTTGTTATTAGTAGTTTACCAAAGTGCTACTTTTGATCTTCTTTAAGGTCTTGTATGCGAAGGTCGCTTGATGGTGACTTGATTCCGGCTTATCCAGAAACCAAACGCACCTTCCATCGTAGGCAAAGAAAAGCAAGAGCAGTGGAATAAATGACTAATGCGCAAAATGAACAAGAGGTTCAAGTAAATGAAGAGAAAATTGTTGATGAGGGAAACATGCTAGTTGGGGATTTCATGACACCACAAATCATTCAAAGTCAATCCAGCATCATTTACCCTCCATTTGGGTAACCTAACTTTCAGTTAAAGACCAATGTCATACATCTATTCCAGAATGGACATCAATTTTATGGCAGAGCTGAAGAAAACCCACATACACACGTCTCTCGATTCTTGGAGATGTGTCAACACCATCGATATCAGGGTGTCTCAGATGATCCTATCTGATTAAGGCTGTTCCCATATACACTACATGATAAAGAACTAGAGTGGTTGGATTCTCAACCTATTGCTAGCATCAGCACATGGAACGCCTAGCTCAGAAATTCTGCACAAAGTTCTTTCCACCGGCCAAAATTGCAAAATTAAAGCAAGACATCTCTATTTTTCGTCAAAATGAATTAGAATCTTTTGATGAAGCTTGTAATAGGTTCAAGAGCATGCTACAAAGGTGACCTCGTCACAGTATTAGCAAAGTACTCCAGGTCCAATATTTCTATGCGGGATTGCTTCTATCGTTCAAAAGTGTGGTGGATTTTTCATCCAATGGCTCCTTATCTACAAAGACAATTGACGACGTATTGAAATTGTTTTAAGACAGTGGTGACTACTTCAACAATGTGGGCTTCTGAATAGGTTATTAAAAAGAAAGCGCCAGGTGTATACGAGGTAGATGCTTACTCAGCCTTGTCCGTGAAAATAAACTCTTTATTCCATAAGGTTGAGAGCATATCACAAATAGCTAACGTTGCACAAGCCAAAAAATCAAGTTGTAAGGAGCGTGGAGCAGATCACAACACAGCGGATTGCCCAATTTTAGCATAAGGTATTGAACAAGTGGACTTTATACAATGGGGACAACATCAATAGAACAATCCATTTTCAGATAAGTATAACCCAAGGTAGAGAAATTACCTAAACCTCTGGGGGTGGTTAGAATCAGGATAGGCCATAGGGTCAGTTTCAGCAGCCGAGGAGATGTTGCAGTTGGAAGAAATGTTTTGGAAATTCATGGAGAAAACAAATCAGTACATAGAGGCTAATAATCAGTTCATGAGGAAGACCGAAACAACTTTCTAAGATCAGAGTGCTGCTATTAAAAACCTGGAGACTCAAATCAAGTAAATGACACTTTCTATGAAAAACAGAGTACCAGGTACACTACTAAGTAATACTGAGACTAATCCCAAAGAGCATGTAATGGCCATAAATATTTTGGGAAATGAAATAATTAAGGATCTATCTGCGAAAGAAATCACCACCAGGAGTGGGGTCCAATTACTTAAAATACGTAACAAGAGGCTAGTTGGGACTAAGGAAACAATACCTTCTTCAGATGAGGAGCGAGTGGAATAGACTGAGCGAACAATATAGGTATCTACTAAAGAGAGTTCAAATACACCACTAATTAAGGCAAGTGTTCCTATCAATCCTTACGAGCCTCATATTCCATTCCCACAAAGACTGAAGAGACACAAGCTAGACCAATAGTTTGAGAGGTTTTTGGATGAACTAAAGAAACTCCACATCAATATCCCGTTTATAGATGCAAAATGGCAGATTCCAAGCTATGCAAGATTTTTGAAGGACATGATATCAAAGAAGAAAAACTTCCAGAATTTTTAAGAGGAAACCCTATACTTCTATCCATTTAATTTATTTTGCCTTTTAGATTAAGATAATTTAGATAAGTTTTTTTTTTATTATTCAATTTTAGGGACTCATCATCCATGACCCGTTTTCCCTTATATCTTCGATATGTTAGTGGTTTATTAAACGCTAGAGCTAAGTAACAATTGTTTCAGTTATTTGATATTAATGCTTTATTTGATTGTATTACGTAGGAACATGATGTCACAGAACACTTAAACCAACCAAGATCAATGAGCTAACATGAGCAATATGAAGCTAGTCATTGGATTACAAGCCATATGGGAGAATCTTTTTCTTCCCCATCCCTTTTATATACGGATTTAGGATTTAAAACATTGAGGACAATGCCTAATTTAAGTTGGGGGTGGAAAACATGAGTTTTTATTTTTTTTATTTATTATTATTATTATTATTTTCATTTTTTTTGTGTTTGTGTCATTCTTATGTTTATGTCTTTTATGTGCTTCTATTACATTAGTTTAGATATAAAAAAAATTGAAATTTAAAATTAAAAAAAAATCTTTTTGTATGCTTATGTGTATTAGTTGGCTTGGCTGGCAATGAAAAATATATTGAATCGTTAATTGATCTATGAATGATGAATAAGTTGCATGCTTAGATTAATTTTTGCTTTTACATGTGAAATTTGATATATATTGAGCACATGAATTAAGTTAAGTATTATGTAGGAGTGAGTTGATTTCATAATTGGATAGGTTGAAATAGTGAACCATAGATGCTAAATCCAAAACCACTAAATTTTACATCCTCGGACCAAATTTATGATAGTTTGGGAGATTTCACTATTGTAGGAAGATGTTGAGATAAATGGGGATTCTATTTGTAATTAAAAATCTTGTATGGATTGTCTAAGGTCAGTGGGATGCAATTGGATAAAAATTTCAAGTTAGAGGTCGTTTTACTTGGATAGGTGTTTAATGAGGGACATTGCACTAATCAAAACATAAAAAAATATTTTATTTGAAAATTTAGTTTCGTAGCTTTTATGATTCAAGTTATTAAGCCTATAAGGGTGTTAAAACCTGTTATCCTAAAGTCAACTGACTTGGGAGTCATCGGTCTAAAGCTTGTTAAATAGGTCATTTAGAAAGTTTAAGGGTGTGAATGCTGCAAATAAAAAAAGGTGCATGAAATAGAAGACACACCAAATACCTTGGTTATGTTCCAAACACTTGTTTAAGAAAATTTGACTTTTGATAAAAGATTGTTAGCTTAATTAAGTCCTAGATATTGAAGCAATTAAACTTAATGGAGAATTCTTATTTATTGACATATTAACTTGCAATTAGTGAGATTTACCTAAACTAGAGAGGTGAAGATAGTATAAAATTCAACTTTAGTTTACACATTTGAAAAGAGCGAAAAGAATAAGTTTGGGAGTGTATGAATATTACAAGTGATGAAACAATATATTTGACCATTAAGGGTCGGGAATTGAAACAACTCATGAATTCATAATGCTATGATTAATTCTTCACACACACACACATCGATTTTACATTAGAAATATAGATTTTAATTTCTATATTATGACTTTGAAGTTGTGCATAGTTTGACATTGGAGAAGTAGATTTTAATTTTTGTATTGTGATTTTGAAGCAGTGCATAGATCTGATATTATGATTTCAATCTTAAGATAAAAAGTCAGGTTAGCTAGATACTTTTTTTGTTTGCATTACTTGATTGACAAACCACCAATTAGGTAATTAGCATTGTGTGTTTGTGTGTTTGTTAGGTTTTAGTTTTGTTTAAGATAAACAAAGAATCAAGTTTTTGGGGTGTGATAAGTGTAGTTTTCTACACTTGTTCGAGGTCTTCAACAATGATATTTACTGTTATTTGGATAAAATACTACCTAACTTGTGTTATGTTTTATTTTGTAGGTAAATTCAATGTTTGATGAAGAATTGGACAAAAAATGTGAAGATAGCAAAAAATAGCTCAATTGTATCAAATACAAAGTTTGGGGACTAGTATGCATTTGAGTAAAAGTTGAAGCACTAAAATTGAAATATTTTGTTGTGGAGGACCAAGATTGAAGAAAGAATGAAGAAAATGGCTGAAGGAAAATTTGCGAAATTTTTATAATTGGGCAGCCACCTAGTTATATGGCCGCCCGACCCTAAACCTCAACAACGAGAGCAAAATTTTATGCCTAGGTGATCGTCCCATTTTCTACTGGGCCCATGACAAATCGGGAAAATTTTTCTCATTTCCTAATTTGAATACAACTCTTATGGAAACGAATCTCGAGATACCCTTGTAAAACCCTAGGGCCGTCTAAAAGTAAGGACCACGCATTACAACATATTTTGAAGAGTTTTTGGAGCAGAGAACAAGCGAAGAACACAAAGATCGAATACAAGAACACGAAGAATAAATTCAAGAAATGTCGATTCTTCAATATTCTTTGTGTTTTCTTCTTCATAACATGCTAGACTAGATTTATTTGTGCTAGGAGAACGATGAACTATGTAATATGAATTTTTTTCTTGACATCAAAAGCACATTTTTGGATATTGAATAATTTATATGATTTTCTTTTCTCCAGAGTTATTGTGCACGTTAATTGTTTGAATTAGGTGGCCTATTTCATGCATTTGAAAGAAGAGGAATATGTTCGATATATATATAAATTGTCATAAGGCCCGATAAAGGATAGAAATATACCGCTATACCTTAGGTGAATCTTTAAGTGTTCATAAAAACTCATGCATTCTTGTGTGTTCTCATCAGTCATAAGAGATATGGTCGGGTCATATATGTGAATAGGTTTGATATTACTCAAGAGAGTGTGTTGAATAATTTAGGAACATTGATTCATCAATATTTTGCCGTGTTTTCAAAGTGTAGAATTAGTTTAAAATGAATTATTACATAGGGATTCGTGATCCTAGTACATTCATCATTAATTAAAACACTCCAACTTACATTTTACCCCCTTTGCATTTAATTTAGTTAAATCATTTATAATTGCACACTTAATATTATTTTAGTTATAACTTCATCAAAACAAACACGTCATTTTTTTCTAGTTTCGGTTAAGGTCAAGGTAATTGGAATTTAACTAATCAATCTTCGTGGAACGTTATTCGAACTCAAAAAGTTCACTTTATTACTTGTTAACGAACCGTACACTTGCGATGATTTTTATTTGAAATATATTTTCGTGAACATTTTTCAATTGGAATCAAAGCATAATTCAATCTTTAACCAAAATTTGTCTAGATGAGTCAATCACTTTTGGTTCCTTCTTATTTTGACAATAGTAATTATACATATTAAAAGGTTATGTAAGCTTTTTTAAAGTCAATGGATAAACGTATTTGGTACTGCCTCATCTATATCTTGTTCCTAGTATTGTTACACTAATAAATATATCAACTTGGACTAAAGATGATCTAGTTGAGTGTAATTGGATTAGTGGAGGTGTCCATGTCATCTTTATGGCTATTTTTCCCAAAGAGTTTAAGTGTGTTTCATGTGTGAGACAACTAAGAATGCTTGGGATATTTTAAAAACCACATGTGGGGAAACTAAGATCGCGAAAAACTCTAAACTATAAATGTAGAAAGCAGGTTTGGAAAAATTAGGATAAAAGAGGATGAATCCTTTGATGAATTATATGCTAATCAGCATGATATTGTGAATTCTAGTTTCAACCTAGGTGAGCGAATCCCCAAGGCTACGATTGTGAGGAAAGTGATCTCTACCTGAAAGATTTAGACCTATGGTCATAGCTATTGAGGAAAGCAAAGACCTAGATGTTATTAAGATAAAAGAACTTGTAAGATCTCTCAAAACATATGAATTTAGCCCATCTCGGTCTAAGAAAGACAAGTCATCAACCCTAAACATTGTTAAGGAAAAGACTAGTAATCAGACTGATGATGGCACCCTAAAAGATGAAGAGTTTGCCTACCCTTCTCTCACTGATGACGAGTCTAGCTCTAATAATCAAAGTGAGAACTCCAATCCTGATGATGGAGGAAATTACATGGCTTTCACTTTTATGGTTAAGAGTGAACTTGTAGAGGAGAGTGAGACACTTGAGGACATAGAGTAATCTTACTCTTCAAAGGAAGAATTAGTAGATGAGTGGGATATACATAAGGCCTTTAACTAGTTATTTATAGAAAGCCTTAAGTTGAAGAAGGTTAATAGCTCTGCCTTTAAGAAATTACATGTAATGGAGTTAGAAAACGAGATCTTAGAAGTCAAACTTGAGGAGTCAACTAGAAGATTGAATAAGTTAAGAGTTGAGAAAGAGTCCTTACAAATTAAGGTTAAAACTCTTACGAGTAATATTGAGAAATCTAGTGTCCAATTTAAATCTTTCTCTAGTGAATCTAATAGCTTGACAACATGTTAGGTTTGAATCAACCAATTGGGAATAGGAGAGGTTAAGGCTTTAATAAAATAAATTCTCAAACCGATCTCCCTTCTAAAAATAAGGTTGTGCCTGCCTCTATCGAGTCTAAGAATGTAAGAGCCCTAGGACACAAAAGCAACTATTCAACATAGGTTTTCTCACCCTAAGGTTCAAAACATAAGACCTAGAATTACTCCTAGGTTCATTCCCACTTGTCACAATTGTGGTGAGTTAGGTTACATAAGGCCTAGGTGCTGTAAGCTAGGTTAGAAACAACAAACAAGATCTCATTACTCATGTTAGATTCTTGAGTTATCAAGTGAGTGACATGACTAATGTGATGAGTTATTTGACTAAGATTACATCTTCTTCTAAGAAGATTTACGTCAAAAGAGTAAACTATATAGTCAAAGTGACGTTATAAATTGCATTGTTGTTCGTGTTATCCTTAAAGGTAAGAGCACTTGTGTTCCTTATTGAGTAGGTATTTAGGTGCGTGTATCTACATTATTCATGGCTTCTACATATTCATGCATGCACTCTATTTTTCTGTTAGCCATTTAAAATGAAAAAGAAAAATTAAAAAATATGAAAAGGAAAAAAAGGAAAAAGAACATGGATTTTTTATGATATAACTCTTTAAAGTGATATCATTGTACATGTTATTTTGTGATTAAGTACTAGTAAAATTAATGAACTGTGAATAAAATTTCCATTGACTTTCTTTAGAACTTATTAGGAGTAATTGGTATTGGTTTCTTTATGTATCATCTGCATTGCACACATTAAGCCCTTATGAGAGTCTTAACCACATATGAGAGATTTAGGATGATGGTCATCGGTATGGTGATGTGACCTTGAATATGAATTGACATTTAACTAGTTGACCTAAGTTCTAGCATAGTCCCCTATAAGATAAAAGATTATTGAGCTTCAAAATTTTTACGTCTCGCTACCGAGACTCTAGTCAAAGCATACGTGGCAACCACATGGAGGCATGGGTCAAAGGTCGACCAAAGTTAATAGATCGAAGCATAGTAAATAGACTGAAGCCCACTCAATAGCTGAAGCCCATCATAGCCGAAACCCTCTATCACAAACTCATTCCCTTCAAAGCGTTTTAGGCTAGGAGCGGTTCCTAAGAAGAACATAGTATTTGGTGAATGATTGATGTGACAACTTGCAGCCCAATTAAGTCAAGTCCTATCAGCCTAATTGATTATGTACACTAACACACTCCAAAGGGTGGCTCCTTTTCTCCACAAACTCAAATGCAACCTATGGCAAGTGGATGATAGGACAACTACGATAGGACATCCTAGTGGGTCGGATGAAGCCATGTATACTTTATCCAACGGTCAACGCTATGATTGTAACATTATAAATACCAACCCTTGTAACACTTGGAAGCTAATACAACTTGAAATACTCATAATTAATTTGCTCTATCTCTCTCTTTCGCTTGGAATTATTTGTTCTCGAACAATTAATCATATATGTTGGAGAGATGGTTATTAATAAATACAATGGCTTTTGATTATTCACCTTGGAGTCCGAACTTTTGTTTGGCTTGTGTCTCGAGACGTATCTTCTAGAACATGTGGCATTCGTTGCTTATCTTGTAAGGATGCAAGTGGGCCTGGTATCTATTGGCGCATTTTTTGATACGAGACAAATATGTAGACGGGTTACTAGTTGAACATGTTATAGGTTTGAACATGGGAGAAGCTTTTCGACATGAGACAAATATGTTCAGGCTCTGGTAAATATACGAACTAAGGTATACGATAATGAACGTATCAATAAAGAATCAAACGTACTAAAAAGATTGCACTTCAAACATTTCCAGACCTAGATTGAACACAATGGGAGAATACTTATAGTATTATATGTGCAGTCGTAACCGTTTGATAGGAAGAGACATGGATGTATCCCTTTTACTGGAACATAACATCTTAGGTATTAATTTAGACTCACTAGCCTAGGGCGCATTAAATATCCCAGAAAGGAGGCGGCCAACCCATACCCTATACTAACAATACTGACCTTTTTACTTATTACAATAATCCAATCAATCATTCTAAAAGGATTTTACAATTTTAAGATCTTCGAACTCAGGTCATCATTTGTCACGGTTGAGCTTCAGATTCCTCTTCGTTAGGCCTTGTACATAGCTTCAGCATAGTGGCTTCAGTAAGATGTAGGGGCCTCATCAAGAATAGATTTTTATTATTTTGGGCTTCGGCAAGATAGCATATCGGTAAAGACGGTGCCTCAACAAGATGGGCTCTTCAAACAGTTTAGACTTTATCCATTTGGGCTTCGGCCAATTTGGCGTAACAATAATCCTCAAGTCCATTTATTGTTATTTATGTCATGCGTGAACTTCAGTTCTTGCACGAAACTTCTTTAATCCATATTTCCTATCATGGTTAGGTATTTGACAAGCACATAAATGACTATCGATAGGTCAAAATCTGATTTATAGCTTGCTAAATCAATACAAACTCAAAAAGGTCATTGTGAGACATCTAGTTAGGTGTTCTATTAAAGGAACTGGTTTTTATAGTTGTAACCCCTCATGGAAATTTTATGGTATGATTACTGTTGACCTCAAAAATGAGTCAACGGATGTTGGGCCCACTCTCGCCACGTCGAACCAGTTTCGACGTGTTTTTATTGAAGAAACAGTGAGAAATGAGGTAGATTTAGATGCGGGGAGTGCTTCACGGTGAGAGACAAAGATGATTGAACTCCGACGGGTAAAACGAAGGTGATCACGACAACAATGACCATCATATGAGAACAAAACTACTAACCAAAGATCATGCTAGCATATGTGGAGAGATAGAAAATAAAAGGATATTGTAATTTATAAAGCTATCGACTTATACAATTTTCCTACTAAGTGTATGATGTAAAATGGAAATAAAATCGTTTGTAAGAAACTTTCATCATATTTCTTCTTGATTCCATATTTTAGAATTCAAGATGAGAAGAAGATAATTCTAACTCCAATTTTTACAACCCATTCTAAGTTACAAAGATCATCTATTTATACTGCCTTGGCCGATGTGGTATCTATTAAATCAGAACCACGTAGCCTCATCTCCTTAGTTAAGGTTTCACATCAGTGTCTATTCTTACAAATTAATACATTGATAAGGGGTTAGCCATCCTACACGATAGACTGACATCCTGGCTTGAGCACATCAAACTTCAAAGGATGAAATTAAACTTATAACTTAGCATAAGCTCCATGTTGATGGTAGCTCTTGGTTTGAATATGATGTCCTTCTAGGATGACAAGGACCACTTCTGCAGCACTTGCTTGAGGGAAAAGTTAGCCAATACCTGGATAGTGTGAGCTTGGAAATACGGTCTCAATTTTCAATAAACTGTCACCAAGGAGAGAGCTAGCATCTCCATGTTAGGGAGGTGAGTTTTTGCTGGTAAAAGTGCTTTGCTCAGGTAGTAGACGGGCAGCTGGTGATCGTTTTTCTCTCTTATCAGAATTGAACTGATGGCATTAGTGGTTATTGCCAAATACAATTGTAGTGGTTCGTTGGCCACGGGCATGGAGAGGAGAGGAGATGAGCCTGTCCCAAGTGCTTCTTCAGCTCTTTGAGCGCTTCCTCACATTTCTCTGTCCATTGGAACTTACTTCCTCCTTTGAGAATTTTAAAGAAAGCTAGGCACTTGTCCATTGCCTTACAGACGAAGTGGTTTAAGGTAGCTACGCATCCTGTGAGGCTTTGTACCTCATTTGGTTTCTGAGGCGACCTCATATCAGTTAAAGCTTTAACCTTTTCAGGGTTAGCTTCAATGCCTCTTTGGTTGACTATGTTAACCCTGAAAAGCTTTAACCTTTCAAGGTTAACATTTCAATGCCTCCTTTTAGATTCATGCAGGTTTTAAAGTTGTTGAGATGTTTCGCGGGGTCCCATCTCCTGTCATACTTTGGAATTTTAGGTAAGTGTGAAGTAGTTTAGCATAGGGACATTCTTAATGGCTTGAGAAAATGGTGAACGTTCATCATCGTCATCAAGGTCACAGGACCTCTAGGGCTCATTAAAGCCCTCATCATCTATGTATTGAGCTTGTGGAAGGGAAGGAGAAGATCCAGCTTCACTTCTGGCCAACTCCCTTCTTTCACGCCTATTTCTAGGGAGAGGAATTCGAGGTTCCTCATGGAGAGCTGGTTCTTCTTGCCTTTCAGATCGAAGGGCTCATGTTTCCTAATTCTAGGTGTAGGAGAAGGTCGAGCCTGCCTATTTCTGGAAACCCTAAGCTCAGCCTTTCAAAGACACTTGCCAACCTCTGAGGCTGGTCTTCTGGCTCATATTTGGAGGAAAATTAAATGAGTCCTCATGAGGTCATTCTGAAGCATAGTTAGTTGAGGTGTCAACCCCAATCTCCTTCTATTGGAGGGCTTCCATCCTATTGCTATTATACCCTGCCATTTGGCTTTGAACTTCCTCCTCATGTTAGTAGTACTGTGGTGGATCTTGGAATGCGCTTCCAGGGCCTAAGCGTGGAGGAACTGGGTATCCTCCTTGACCCTGCATGCTCATTAGCAGCTCATGCATAGCCATGGACCGTTGGGTTATATTCTCATGTTAGCAGCTATTGTGGCAACTTCTCTAGTGAGTCTAGCTACTATTCTGCCACCACCCCTAGACCCATCCCGTCTATGTTGTTGGTGAGGCCTTAGGCAAGCAGCTAGAACGGTCAGTAAGCGTTTCCTTTCTTTAGGGTGTTCTCTCGTCCTCTGGGTTGCATTTTCTTCACTGTTTGAACTCATATCGACAAACACTTCTCTTAACAAACTGTTCTTTTCTTCAAGGATCAAATGAGCCTAAGATTCGCAAGGTCATTCCTTAGGCTTCCCAATAGCTTCACAGTATGTGCCCCTCCAGTAGGCGATTGTGTAGTAGGTAAGCATAGGTCATACAATGACTTGTCCCTCAAGCAGGCAGATGAACATAAGGTATATGATTCAACTGTAACTCCTGACAAGAGCACTATTTTCCAAAAGTCAACCTTGTATGTGTTAGTGGATAAATAAACTTGTGTTAAGTCATGTATCAAGTAATGACCCTGAAGTGTAGTACTTGATTAGAATGTTATGCGTAATTCATCCTCCGCCCTCGATGTCAATACGGTTTTACAGTTTGTGGCATTTGTACGACGTTCATAAAACTACTTTTGCATGGTACTACGAAAGTGTTCGCCAAACACATTATCGGTAAGCTACGAGTATGTCTCAACATTGAGTTCAAAGATTCTGCATTGTAGTTTGTCATAATGTTGCACTGATCTCCAATAAAATGTGCTCTAGACCAATAGGAAAACCAAATTTTCTCGAAGTACGAAGCAGATATATGACTTACGGTACAAATCTATTCCATTATTTGTTCGAATTCTTCGACCCCGATATGCTGTAGTAGCTCTTTTGAAAAGAATGACTAGATTTGTGCTATTGTATCGTTGTATTAAGTTCTTTTTCATATGCTACATACAACATCCATATGTGATAAGAGGAAAAAAGTTCTTGATAGTTTTTTCAATACTTTTTTTCCTGTCGAAAACAAAAATGAGTTTCTCGGAGTCATCTATAAGATCTTTCAATTTAGACAAAAACCATGACCACGACTTATCTGTTTCGGTATCCACGACACCCTAACCTAAGGGATAAATCTATTTGCTTATATCATGTCTAGTTGCCAATAGTAGAGTCCCTTTGTATGGACCTTTCAAGCGGGTATGTTTGACACAAATTATCGACCTCAGATATTGCAAATACCCATGTATGCTTGCACCAAATGGAACATGAGACCTATTAATTTTGTAACCCATTACAAGAATCGATTTCGATGTGAGTCACTGTATCCGGATTATTATCTCTCAAAATGTGACAGTTTGAATTTAATTTTTGAAAACTACCCTCCGTCATACCAACTAGCAAGTTAAAGTAGCTTCTTTACCCCTACATGCTTTGTTATAACTAACTTTGACACCTAGCTCACGTTCCATCAATCATATGACAAATCTTGTTAAGAGTGTTATTACTTAAAACTACGATTGGAGTAGTTTCATTCCTTTGCCACTTTCATTCATCATCTGCGTGCACAAACTGTTCCCCATACAAAATGATGAATCACAAATTATCACTCATCCCTGAAATTTACCGAACGAAATGATAAGCATTCGTACAAATTTAATATATCAAACTTAAATGCATGCACAAGGCATCCACTAATAGGTTTTACCGAACAATTGCAAACTGGTTAGATAGAAAGTTACAATGTCTATCCTAACAGTTAGGATATGTTGAAATTGACATTTGAACTGTCTGCCTTGACTGTTAGCATCTGACTAGATCGCATTTAAGTATATGATGGAAAAACATTCTTCATGAAATATCAAGTATGGTAATCAATGTTCAACTAACAAATGATCAACTCTTGACAAAGAATTTAAACATTGATATATTAAATAGGGAATATTCCAAAATTTTATGGAGGATATTGCTATATTTTGTCAAAATAGTTTACAAAACTAATCGAAATGAATGAATGAATGAATGAAGAATGATTTCAAAGTAATGTGAGCATGTTGTATTTAAGATTCCAAAATAGTAAGTTATAAGATAAAAACATTCAACAAATTGTAAATGCTAACCTAAAAATGAAAGATGAATCTACTATGATTTCCTTCTTGATATTTCAATGGTGAAGAAGTAGAAAACTTATTTTTTTAAAGAGAAAATATCACTTGATCTCTCAACAAAATGTCATGAAATAAATATTTTTTTTGTTAATAATTGTATTATCGAGTGTATAATTAGTAGATTCATGGGTATCTTCTTCCACAAGTTAAACATCAAATCCTAGTATTAAATGAGCATTAAATGCATATAAAAAAGTAATTAAAAGGGTAAATAGGACCCTTTGCACACAAAAAAATAAAAATAAAAATTTAGGCACCTTTTCATAAAATGACAATTTTTTGTTCATTTTCATTGTGGGGACATCTATGCAAAATCCCCTTATATTTACTTTAAAATATAATTCAACTCAAGAAAATTGCATCAACTAACCAAAACCCAAAAACCTTCTTAAAAGAATGAGATTTTTGGACTAAATGCTCTTTATGATTCTTTAGACTTGGGATTCTACAAATACATGGAGTCGTCGTTTTCATCTTCGTATTTGTACATAGATCTTAATAGATTTGACTAAAAGACCTTTACTTTATCTTTTGAGTTGTTTTCTCAGATTGGTCACTCAAGATCTTCGGACCCGATGAAAAAATTGGATCACTTCTTATGGATAGTTCTTTGAATTTGGCTATGGTTTTTATGCGTTTAATTGGAATGTTGAAATCATCGTCATATTGGATCGTGGTGGTTTTAAGATTGGAGGTTTGGGTACGGTAGTAATTGGGAGAAGGGGTACACTGGCAACTAGTGGAGAATGTGGCAAAAGATGGTGGAGAGTAGTGGCGACAAATGGAGCGACGAGAATTTTTTGGAGATGAAGAAATAATATCTTCTTTTTATTTCTTTATTTTTGTTTCCTTTCATTTATTATTAGGTGAAAAATGTAGAGTTAATATTTTGGCCATTAAAAAATGGTCAAATACTTGACTTTTTGTCCATTAATGAATTTTTGGACGAAAATCGTCCAGTTGAGATGCATCTATTAAGATTTTAAGATTTGGGACCTATCTGCATTCTTTTGAAAGGTCTGGGTCATGCAAATTTCCTTATCTAGAATATTTGTGGGTCTATCTACGCCAGCACATACATAATCACCCCCAGATTGCGTTAGTAATGATTTCCTGGGAGTGCTAAAATACAGCCGTGTTTTGATTCAGCACCTGAGTTCCAATATAAATAGCGTATTTATACCCATAAAAAGCAAAATATCATAATCATCGGTCAAATTACGATAGCACAGAAAGATAAAAGTAATATTTTAATTTTAGTTAGGTTTAATAATTTGTTAATTTGCCTCGTAAATTCAAATTTAGGTAGTTTTCTTAAATTTCCTAGTATAAATTTGATTTGAGTTTGTAAAAACTTGAAATTTTTTTGGGCGTCCAGTTTTCATTGTAGTTGAAAATCAATATATTGAATTTTAAATTTTATTTCGGTTTTTAGCTTACGATTGATCAATAATCTAATTAATTCATTGTAGACAAGAAATTATGTTTGCCGGAAGATATGCATTATTTCTATGAATAGTGCTTTGCATATGATAATTCTTCCATATATTTTGCTTCCAGTAGTTATGAGAGGTGTTCTAGGATCTAGAATTTTGAGGTAGATAGTATCCTTTTAATTTTATTTTTGGTCAAGAATGTAGCTTTATAATTTCTGCTATTTTGGATCATAGGGAAGTTGAATTAGTTTAATAAATAAATTTACATTACACATGAATTGTAGTTTTGTTGTACAGACCATGGAACAGCAGGACAACCATAGTATATCAGTCGTATGGCGGAGGGAAAAATTCATTGTGGACATAAATCCAGGTGCTCTACTCAAAGAACTGGGGAATAAATTACATGAGCTCACCCATGTTAAAGCTGATACCCTGAGGATACTTGTTCCTATCGATGCAAGTTCAAAGCTGATGTACCCTTTCTCTGAGGAGCACTCCTGTCTGAGCTTGGAAGAGACTTCAGTTCTTAAGGTGCCAAAGTTAGTGTGCAGAATTCTTAAATGATATTGTATTGTTCTGAAATTTCCTTGGTTTATGATCAAATTTGGAACAAAACCTTTTTTAAGAAGAGGAACGAGTACTCGATTACCTTTAGGCTTTAGGAGAGGGCTGATAAGTATGCTCATAGAGTTTTTGTCCCTAACATAATTGTACTAGGATGCTGATCCATTTAGAAAAATTGCTCGGTCAGAGTTTTACCTCACTGCAACTTTGACTTATATTGAAAGCAAATACTTTGTTTGGCCAAAGCTGGGTAGTGGAAAAGTATAGACTTTACAATTGTCGAGCATTTAGGACTAGTGCTTAAAAGTTTCGGTAAGACCGGTAGAGAGAGGCAAGGATGCTATTTTAAGATATAATTGAATGAAAATTATAAGTACTGATAGAAGGAAAATCATTGACCCGAGGAAGAGCGGAGATGTCATACACTTCTAAGAACTAAGGTAAAATTGGAGGAAAAACTCTTGAAAAAGATGGACTTTTGTTAGAATTTGGGACCAAATAGTATGCCTACTGAGGTTTGGAAATGTCTAGGAGAAGTTGGTGTATCTTTGTAGACATAGTCATTTAACAATTTAGCTCGACCTAATGGATATGCCCTTTGTTGCTCGAACTCTTTTTTAATTATCATTTCTATAAATGTAGGATAGATATAATAAGCAAAAAAAAAAATATACACACACACACACACACACACTAATGAATGCTCAACTCAATATTCGAGCTTTTCGCTCATCTCTTAATGAAGAAAGCCTTTTGGTGGAGGTCAACCCTCTTGTTTCAAATATCATGATTCCTTAAAGAATATCATGGAATCTTCAAACTAGAGGACTTGAATGTGATTTTAAAAATGCTCAAAGCCAAATTCCTGCTCCTGTGAGAACCATTCCTATCAAATTATTTCATTTACCAATGGACATGTTAAGGTGAGTTTTGATAAGGTTACTACATCAAATAATCTCTGAAGGTCCGATTGTTTTAGATCTTAAAATAGATCTGAAAATCCTTTTCAATCTGCAAGATTTTCAACCTCTCCTGGTAAGTTAAAAGGAGATGATTTTACTCCAACAATTACAAACTCAATATACTTCTGATAAGGATAATAAATCAAAATAGCCCGATTCTCCTACTTTGTCTGACATGCTACCTAATCCATTAGAAAGATTGGATAGACATTGTATTGTCATTTTTCCTACAATTGATAGAAGAAATGAATTCAAAACTGATCGAACTCCTTTTGTCAAAAATTTTCGTCACGCTCTTAAAAACATGTTTTCAAAAGATGAAATAGAATCTTTCTGGGTAGAATTTCATAATCTTCCTGAAGAATTAAATTTCTATAAGTGGGCACACTTAAATTTTTTGGCAATAAAATTGCTAGAACTAAGTCTATTCAAAATGCTCATGTTAATAAGAAAATATGTAAAACTCCCTTCGGTAAAAGTTTTCAATATGAATATCCTCCGATGCAAGAAATAGTTATTTCTCATAAAAACACTGAAATTGTTGCATCATCTCTCAGACAAATTCCCGCTGATACACTAGACTGTTCTAGTACTACAGCAAAAGATATAAAAAATATTCAATTTCAGAACAATTATACTAATATTATTCTTCAATCTGTATGTTAAACCTATTGATTCAAAACTTACTCCAAAATTAAAAAGAGACTCTTTGTATGTTGAATCAAGCGTTTTACAAGAACTTGCAAATCTAATCTCTAAACTTAGAACTTCTAAGAATATGATTGATAATCCAAAAGAACTCGAAGTTCAATTTATTGAGAATGAACCATCACATATCAATAAATTGAAGGGACAAAATTCAAAACTTCCAAATTTTTATTTTCGTCCTTCTTATCCTGATATACGAGGAAAAGAAATCCCAAATTTCTTATTTAGGCGATGAAATCGTTAAATGAAATATTGACGGTTTAACAGAGTATCAAATTCTCCAATTACATGAACGTATGGTTGATTGTTATACATCTTATGCATGTCGAGAAATTACTCCTGTAATCGCCTTTGGTAATCTAGTATGTGGTTTCACGGGACAACTGAAAAGTTGGTGGAACAATTACTTTACAACTGAAGATCGTAACGAAGTTACTCAAGCTACCAATGATCAACATCAAAGTGATAGTTTCAATACTCTTGTATTTTCAATTCTCAAACATTTTATTGGAACTCTAGCTCATCTTTAAGATAGAACATCTCAGATTTTATTAAATCTTACTTTCCAAAATTTCATGATTTTCGCTGGTATGAGGATATGTTCATTAGTAGAGTTTTGTTCCATGGAGATTGCAATCAATCTTTTTGGAAAGCAAGATTTCAGAGAGATCTGAGAGTCGTAAAGAACTTGGATCATTCTGTGATCAATATGGATTCGAAAAAGTCATTCCTTCATCTTCAAAATTGAAAAAGAAAACTTTTCCTTCTCAAATGAGAAGATGATCTTTTCAAAAACAAAAATCTTCTCAATCTTATCCTCCCAAATATTCAAAACGAAAATCTTTTAGGACACGAATTCCTAAAACTTCGAAAATTACTTACTGGAAATGCAGACAAACATGTGAATATTCCATTAAATGCCCAATGAAGGGAAAGATTAATAATTTTCACATAGAAAAAGATATTAAACTTGAATTTCTCAATCTGCTCAATTCTAGTTCAAATGAAGAATCTGATTTTGAACTTGAATAAGTTTATCAACATCAAGAAAACTTTGATGTTGAGACCAAGCTCAAGTTCCTCTTTTTATACTTCAAGTCAATGTAAAAAAGTTTGTGGTTGTAAAACCATAAATGTTCTTACTGAAGAACTTATTCAAAAAATAATTAAGAAAATTGATGTCCTCAATTAAAGAATAAATTCTCTCTTCTTTTACCATATACTTCAAAAACATAGGTAACGTCATTTAATATGAAAAATATATTAAATAAGTTCAATATCAAAATCACATCTTCAAAATCTTCTAGTTCTGAATTACGATTAAAAATTAAGGAGATGAAATCTCAAATTGCAATCCTAGAACATCAAATGAAAGATGTTCGGATGGAAGTTGTTTTCTTGAAAACCAAGACAACATAACAAGAAAATAGTTTTAGTCATGACTCTTCCTCTGAAGAAGATACTTCTCAAATAGAAGAAGAAAACATTAATGTCATTGTTGAAATCCTCGATATGAAAATATAGTTGCTTCCATAATTAACAGTTTTATTTATGGGAGATTGTAATTATTGTAATTAGGAATGATTCTTGGAGATTATTAGGATAATTTAGGATTTAGAAATATTTGTTTTCCTTATTTTAACCATTCTCGTGTACTACTTAAGGTGATTGTCATTGTATTATTCAGTATGAAAAAATAAAGATTCTTTCTCTTCAAATCTCTCAGTTTACATGGTATCAGAGCCATGACAGAAATTGTTGACACCAGTACGGGGTCAATGACCTCCGAGTCAATCGATGGAGAAACAAAGACCATCCCCTCCGTGGGTTCGGGAGGAATCGATAATTCTTCTTTTCGACTCATGATGGAAAAGTTAAACGGAAAAACTTTCAAGGCCCAATCCATCAAACTAATAATCGACAGAAAAGGGAAATTGGGATACCTGACCGAGGACGTGAAGAAGCCCACCTCAATCGAGGCTACTCGGTTGCAAAGGTGGAACTCAGAAAATTTCTTGGTGACTGCGTGGCTCGTGAACTCTATGATCCCGCCCATCAAAAAAATCGTATCTGTTCTTGCAATTGCAAAAGATGTATGGGATGTTGTATGAGACACCTACTCTGATTCAGAGAATGCTTCTCGAATTTTTGAAATTAAAACTAAACTATGGTAAATCAAGCAAGGAGATATGAAGTAATTGATTACTACATGGAGATGGTGGCGTTATGGCAAGAATTGAATTTTGAGCACAGAAGAATAGGCATGCTCGGCTGACTACTCGTGATACAAGAAAAAATTGGAGAGCGAAAGAGTTTGAATTCCTGGCTGGACTCTACAGTGAACTAAATGATGTCAGAGGAAAAATTCTTGGCCGCCGCCCGTTATGATCTACGCGTGAGGTCTTCTCGGAGGTTCGCCGTGAGGAGAATCGACGAACAGTGATGTTGAACAAAGGAAAAAATGGGCCTGTTGAATTGGAGATGTCGGCCTTAATGTTAAAAGGCAATGGGCCTCACAAACTTGGGCCACAATCGTGTAGAGACAGTGAAGTTGGGCTAGAAAATATTGGCTTTCCCTCTACAATTGGACCGGCTGGATTTTTTAATGATGGGCTTGCTAAAATCGTAATAAATGGACCGATTGAACATTTGAGCTTATATTCGAAAGAGGGGCCTAAATGGGTCGGGCCCAAGACAACAAAATGGATGACCTTGGTGTGAATATTGTCGTAAGTCGGGACACAAAGAAGACACCTATTGGGATTTGCATGGAAAACCAGTAGATCGGAAATCGAGGCAAAATAATAGAAACCGAGGATACCAAGTTTCAGTTGGTTAGCAAACTAAAAACCCACTTTGAGAAGTACATTCAACCCTGAACAGATAGAGCAACTTTATAAAATCTTCACTAACCTTCAAGCATCTGGTCAATCTTCCCTAAATGGGCCTTCAAGCTCACTTGCCCATAGAGATAATTCGACTTCGGAGAATCGGACCACATGACGGGCTCCCACCACCTCTTTTCTTCATACTCAACCTGTGCGGGAAATTTCAAAGTTAAAGTTACGGATGGTTCCTCTCGTCTGTTACCGAAAAAGGGAGTATTCGCATCTCTGATCATTTTGGAATCTGTTCTTCATGCTCCAAATTTATCTGTAATTTACTATCTATAAGCCAATTGACAAAGAAATCGAATTGCTCTGCTAAATTCCTTTCTTAGCATTGTATTTTTTAGGACCTACCATCGAGGAAGACTATTGGTGGTGCTAACGAGTATGAGGGGCTCTATTACTTTGATGAAGTTGGTATGAGTAAGCAGCATCAAATTGCCGTTTGTGATTCTGCATTTGTTCCTAGTAATAGTGAAATCTTGTTATGGCATTTTAGAATGGGGCATCCCAATTTTCAGTATTTGAAACATGTATTTCCTTCTATTTTTTTGAATATAAAGCACGTCAATTTTCAATGTGAATTCTGTGAACTTGATAAATATCAAAGAACATTGTTCCCAAAATCCACATATAAACTATCGAAACCATTCACAATGATCCACAATGATGTATGGGGTCCCTCACAGATACTTAATCGAACTCATACAAAATGGTTTGTCACATTCATTGACGACCACACTCGACTTTGTTGGGTTTATCTCTTAAAAGAAAAATTCGACGTTCGATCCGTGTTTATCAATTTCCACTCCATGATACAAACCCAATTTGAAACCCATATACAAATTCTGCGTACTGATAATGGCACAGAATATTTCAACAAAAATTTGGGGAAATTTCTTCGAACACATGGGATAATTCATCAAAGTTCATGTGTTGAAACTCCCCAACAAACGGGATTGGTGAGCAAAAATAGACATCTTCTAGAGGTTGCTCGAGCCTTAATGTTTACTACAAATGTGCCAAAAGAATTCTAGGGTGGCGCTATCTTAACAGCAACTCACCTGATCAATCGAATGCCTAGTCGTACCTTAAACCTCGACTCCCCTCTTACTAAATTCCAAAACTCCTTTCCTAATTCTCGACTCAGTTTGAGTTTATCACTTAAAGTGTTTGGTTGTACTACATTTGTCCACATTCCCAGCACTCACAGAAATTAACTCGATCCTCAACAGTCAAATGTGTCTTTATTGGGTACTCTCCTACTCAGAAAGGATACAAATGTTATGATCCTTTCACGAGGTAAGTCATTGTTAGCCTTGATGTCACATTCTTTGAAAACACTCTATACTTCCACAAAACCTCTCTTCAGGGGGGAGGATCAAAGTGAAGATCGGTACTTACACCTAGATCTCCTTCCTTTGGAACCCATCTCGATGCCTATTATACCACCTAGTTCTTCTATGCCATTGACGGGAAAACTTGAATTCAGGGGGAGATGCAGAAATGCAAAGTAACAATGAAATGTTTGTCTACTCAAGAAGACCAAAAGCAAGGCATAAGGAGAACCTCACACCTGAAGCACCAAAAGAGTCAGAACCAATGGTAGATCCAAAACCACATGAAATCACAAATATTCCAAAATCATCAAACATTAACCTTCCCATTGCACTCAGAAAACAAACTCAATCGTGTACTCTCTATCCTATCTCAAAGTTCATGTCATATAATGCTCTATCTACAAAATTTCGCAGTTTTACCTCTCACCTTGATAGTACCAAAGTCCCAAAGAATATTCAGGAAGCCTTGGAAATTCCGAAGTGGAAAGAAGTAGTGATGGAGGAAATGCGAGCATTGGAAAATAATAAAACTTGGGAAGTAATGGATCTACCTAAAGGAAAAAGACCAGTTGGATGCAAATGGGTCTTTAACTTAAAATATAAAGCTGATGGGACAATAGAAAGGTATAAGGCTCGACTGGTTGCAAATGGATACCCACAGACTTATGGTATTGATTACACAGAGATTTTTGCACCTGCGGTAAAATTGAATATTGTTCGAGTACTTTTGTTATTGGCAACAAACCTAGATTGGCTTCTACAACAACTAGACATTAAGAATACATATCTAAATGGAGAATTGGAAGAAGAGATTTACATGACACTACCTCCAGGTTTTTGCAAGGCAAGCGAGAAGAATTGAGCATGTAAGCTCAAGAAGTCATTGTATGGCCTCAAACAGTCACCGAGGGTATGGTTTGACAGATTCGCAAAGGTACTAAAGAGGCAAGGATATCAACAAAGGTAATTAGATCACATTATGTTCTTTAAACAATTCAAAAGTGGGACTAAAACAATCTTAATTATATATGTGGATGACGTAATTTTGACAGGTGACAACATAATAGAAATGGAGAAGCTAAAGAAGAGTTTAGCCGCTAAATTCGAAATAAAAGATCTGGGACAATTGCGATACTTCTTAGGAATGGAAATAGCAAGGTCACATAGAGGTATCAGTGTCTTACAAAGATAATATGTACTTGACCTCCTTGCGGAGACTGGAATGCTTGGATGTAAACCAAGTGATACACTTATCGATGTGGGAAAGAAAATCGAGAATGTCGACAATCCTGTAGACACTGGTAGATATCAACGGCTGGTAGGTAAACTGATCTACTTATCACACACTAGACCTGATATTGCATTGGCAGTAAATGTGGTAAGCCAACATATGCATTCACCAAAGGAATCTCATCTAGAGGTAGTCTACAAGATACTCAAATATCTTAAGGGATCCATCGGGAAGGGACTATTTTTCAAGAAAGATGTAGATGCAGATTGGGCAGGTTCAACAGAGGATAGAAGGTCAACTACTGGATATTGCACCTTTGTATGGGGAAATCTCGTAACATGGAGAAGCAAAAAGCAAAATGTAGTGGCCAGAAGTAGTGTTGAAGCCGAGTTTAGAGCAGTAGCACAAGGAATATGTGGTAGACTGTGGTTGAAAGAACTCCTAGAAGAGTTGAACGTTACAATAAAGTTTCCAATCAAACTTTATTGTGATAATAAAGATGCTATCAACATTTCTCTAGACCCAATCCAACATGATCGAACTAAACACGTAGAGGTGGACAGACATTTTATCAAAAAAAAAAGTAGATGAAGGAACTATTTGTATGACATATGTTTCTACACAAGAACAAACTGCAGACGTCTTCACCAAATGATTACCTAGACAAAAATTTGACGATTTCATTCACAAGTTGGATATGATCAACATTTATAATCCAACTTGAGGGGGAGTAAAAATACTGGATATGAAAATATCCTTACTTCCATAATTGGCAGTTATATTTATGGGATATTGTAATTAGGAATGAATCTTAGAGATTATTAGGATAATTTAGGATTTAGAAATATTTGTTTTCCTTATTTTAACCATTCTCGTGTACTACTTAAGATGATTGTCATTGTATTATTCTGTATGAGAAAATAAAGATTCTTTCTCTTCAACTCTCTCAGTTTACAGTCATCAATCGTATTCAACTTCATAAGTGGTACTGGAATATGACTATTGTGGTCACCAAAGAATTCAAATTCATTTTTAGAGTTTTGATTGATTCTAGACTTCATTGTTGCCGGTATTGACATGTAGAATGGGACTCGGCAAAATAGCCTCGTAACTTCGGGAGAAGGGGTACCTCCTCACAAAGGGGGTCGCAGTGATCAGGCTCGGGTGAATGTTTACCAAAACCATAGGTCTCTGCAATAACGATGTTAATTCTTTAAAGGAAGCGTCTATTTAAAAAATTATTAATGATATTAATCTCAAGAAAAAGCACATTCAATTTCCTAAAGAAGAAATAAATTTTAAAGAATTGAAGTACAATTACAAAATTCTTCTATAAAAGAAAATTTTCATTCCTTCAAAAACAAATTGAAGATGAGATATGTTCTACTATTCCTAATGCTTTTTGAAATGCAAAGAAACATATTGTCTCACTTCCTTATGATCTGAATTTCATGAATCAATGATTTCTGCTAAGTCTCGTCCCCATTAAATGATCACAGAATTACTTGATTATTGTGTCAAAGAAATTAATGATTTACTTGAGAAATGATTCATTCGTCTAAGTAAATCTCCATGTAGCTGCTCAGCCTTCTATATCAATAATTCTGTGGAAATTGAATAAGGTGTTCGTAGACCGTTATTAATTATAAACCCGTAATACAGTTCTTCTATGGATTCGATATCCATTACCTCAAAAGAAAGATCTGTTGAACAAATTGCTCAAAGCTGATATCTTCTCAAAGTTTGATATGAAATCTAGTGTCTGGCAAGATTCAAATCGAAGAAGACATACAAAATTGCTTTCAATGTTCCATTTGGCTAGAATGAATGAATTTCATGCTATTCGATCTTAAAAATGCTCCCTCTTAATTTCAAAAAATTCTGAATTATATTTTTAATCCATATCAAAATATCATTACAGTTTACGTTGATGATTTTTTAATCCATTCTGAAAGTTTAGAACAACATTTCAAGCATCTTAATACATTCATACATGTAATAAAAAATAATGGATTAACTGTCTCAGCTAAGAAATTTTTTGTCAAACTTGCATAAGGTTCCTTGGTCTTTATATCCATTTAGGAACACTTACACCTATTCAAAGAAGTCTTGAATTTGCCGACAAATTTCTTGACGAAATTCAAGATAAAACAAGCTTGCAGCGCTTTTTGGCAGTGTCAATTATGTAGCTGATTTTATAAAAAATTTACGATTATTATGTGCTCATCTTTTTCGAAGGCTGCAAAAGCCTCCACTACCATGGAGTCACAAGCATACTTTAGCTGTTCAAAAAGTTAAAGCTACAGTTAAAAGTATTACATGTCTATCTATTATAGACCTTTTAGCCTCTATTGTTGTTGAAACTAATGCTTCCGACGTGTAATTTGGTGGGGTATTAAAGCAGTCAACAACAGTCGGTAAAATTGCACTCAGGAGTATGGATCGACCTTCAAAGAATTATTCAACAATCAAAAAAGAAATTTTATGAATAGTTTTATGTATTTCAAAATTTAAAGACAATTTAATTAACAAAAAGTTTATTTTGAAAACTAATTGCAAAGCCTCAAAAGATATTTTACAAAAAGACCTCAAAAATCTTGTTTGAAAACATTATATATACAAGGAAAATCAAATGTTCTCGTAGATTTCTTAACAAGAAAGTTCATACAATAGAAATCTTCTTAAGTGACTGTGAGAATATCAACGACATCTTCTTTATCTAAGAAGAACATGAAAACTTCTATCCCTCTACTGTCAATCGATGAATAACTTCAAGGATCAAAGAAGGAAGAACAAAGTTCCTCCACTTCTCAAAAAACAACCCTTGCTTTAAAAACCTTTTTCCAAAAACCCACTCAAAATAAAACCATTCCCGAAGAACAAAATCCTTCCAATTTCAAGAGGGCTGTTCAAATTGGTTTTGGCAAATGACTAGAAATCAATCCTTTAAAAGCCTTTCATTACTTCACAAAACCCATTCAACTACCTGTTTTCGAAATGGAAACTTCATGGGCACATAGATATTCATCTCTAGATGAATGTCTTCAAGATTTATTTTCCCCTCAATTTAATTATATGCCTAGAAATATAAAAAAATCAAGAGCCTCCTATGAAGCTATCCTTATCAAACAGGATCAACTAACATAACGCATACCGCAAACCCTCAAAAGCCTAATCAAATTGATTTTTCAAAAATTAGCATCCAAAAGGTTTTTTTATACTTAGACCGTAGACAAAACCAATGGGAAGAAAAACGAATGCGTTTGTTGAAAGATGAAACATTCGAGTCCTATTTCAATTACTTTGATTACAAAGATGCTTGGTTTCATGTTTTCTATTTTAAACTAGTAATTCATTCTTGATTTATACTTTTCACAAAGTTTCGTTGTTTGATATATATATATATATATATATATATATATATATATNAAGTTTATATACATGTACACTATATATATCAACTATGGACCCAATTTATTTGTTAGGAAGACTTAGCCCTTGTTTATAATCAAGTGAACTATTTTTTATCTACATATTTCGTGGAATCCACGAGTATTATTCACTTATCTTCCACTCATTTCTATCTATTTGTAATATACACTGATTATAAACAACTCCTAAAATGCTTTAATAGAGTGACATGGATAGGATGAGAATGATTTTCATGATTCTAATGATCTAGAAAAGGCTTATAATAACTAGTGAGGTTTTATGGTGGGTTTAGAAAAAGAAAGAGGCTAAATTGGGTACATTGATGTTGTTGAGGATATGTTTGAGAGTATTATGATCATAGTGAAGTCTACTGCAGTAGAGTTCATCAAGCTTCTGATTGTTGTACTATTGCATCAAGGATCCAATTTAAGTCCTGGTTTGTTTTGTTTGCCTTGGGAATTGCCAGCAGTCATACGAAGGCCAATTTGAGCTTTTTTAGAAATGATCAACTAGGACGAATGAGACAAAGTGGAATCATTTTTAAATTGGTGTTGTGAAGACAGTATCTTGAGAGTATAGGATACAAAAATAGTTCGAATAAGGCTGTATAGATGGGCTGATTGTCTAGTTAATATAGAAGTACTCGCAAAAATTAGTATAGACTAGAGATCACGCAGTATCTTAATTGAGTACTTCCATTACCTGGAGGGAGATATGAGAAATGATATCACTCAAAAGGGTAAAGGCTTGTCACGTTAAGTGAACAAGTGTCTTGAGCTCTTGTGTGATCTTCGAATCCATTTAAGGTTAAAAATAAATTAATTGCTTTAAGACCTGCGACATTATATGGGACTAAATACGGTCCAAAAACAATATTTATGTAATTTAATGCCTTGTGGTTGAGAAATGTTCATGGGATCTGAGATGAAACAAAATATGATAAGAGTAGGAATGTAAATATTTGTGAGTCGATACAGTAGCCTGGTTGAAGATAATTGTATGAGAACAATTGAGATATCTTTGACACATTCAATTAAGGCCACTAGTTTTATTGATAAAGTAAAATGATCAGACCAGTGTTAATGGTAAATTTAGAGTTGGTCAACCTGAAATTGTAAGGAATGAATTGATAAGAAAGGATGTTAGAAATGATATGGACACCTGTTAACTTTGGAGCAATAACCATGGATGGAGTGGAACCGAAAATGATTCCACGGAGCTACCGTTGGTTAAGTATGTGATACGACTCTGCCCCTGAGTATTGTCGGGGCGAGCTGTGATTGGAAATCTCGTGCACCAACTAGCCTGATGCCTGACCTATGTTTGTATTTGTTTAAGATGTCTTCAAGTTTATTCTGAAGCTATCACATCTCTTGAGTATCTCCTCTCATTTGTCGCTAGAAGTTTCTGTTAGGGGTTAATTCTTCAAGAAAGAATGGTTCATGTAATTTTCTATGTAATTTTTGATGATCTGTATTAGATATGTTGCTAAGCAGTAGGCTGGTGCAAGCTAGCCTAAGCAGGGATAAAAATCAAACTTCATAAGTTTTTACAGAGTTTACACTATTTATTCAGAGGTTACTAATTTAATCTGTGGGAGAAGATAAAATAGTAAAGTCATATTACCTTAATAATTTCTCTAATGTTCATTATAGAGTTTCTAGTACGAGATTTTCATGTGAAGGCATTTTTCTTTTTAGGTAACAAGTGTTTTTATTATTTGCATTTCAGGCCAAATCTATTAGAATGATGGGTGTGTCCACAGAGGAGGTTGATGAAGCTCTAAAAAGTAAGAAGGCAGACCTCAGGATAGCTGGATTTGATGAAGAAGAAAAGAGGTTGAAGCAGAGACTGTCAGATGGGCGCCATACATTACTGAAACTTCCTCGAGGAACTTATATTTTTTCTGATTTTCGGACACTTAGTATTCTAGGAATACAGGTATAGTTTACTCTTATTCATCTCTGCGTAGAGAACTAGGTGTTCGATATCTATTATCTACTTCTGGATCAAAATATTTGATTATAAGGGTCTTGTTTGTGAGTGGATAAATTCCCATAACTTTCTTGGAGGTGGTTAAAACTCCTGTTCATATTTTGGAATTTATTTATAGAGCTAAATCTTAAGGACACTTGATATTTATGAGATAGATACTGTGATTTCTGTAAAAATACGTCCTGGCTTGAATCTTTGTTATCATATAAATTACGAAGAAGAACTAGATTTTGTGCATATCTTATACTTAAAACAGAATTTATATATTTTAAAGATATATTTCCTATTCAATATTTTGTTTGAACTGTCTCTAAGTTTTGGGTTAATTTATTTCATATATATTTGGAGATCTGACACTGGAAAGTTAGTACATCATAGGTAGCCAACAATATTTTAAATATGTTTGAACCCTAACCAACCACCGCAAGGGGGTGGGGGTGGGGGATGGGGGTTGCAAAACACAAAAAAGATGACCTGGTCGAAAAAGACTCCAGATGAGATAATTGCATATGATATCATGACTGAACTAATTGTTTCGGAGGTGCTAATATTATTTCATGTGTCTTTCTCATAAGAAGGTCAATTACTCAAACAATATGACTTGAACGACCAAGGAAATTGGTCTTTATTTATTTGTAGAGCTTGTATATTGAGGATTGCGGTAGGTGTCTCAATGTAGAACTTAGTCATGTTATAAGAATCCTAATATGCATTTTGTTGGTAGCGCCCTACAACAGTGACGTGATGCACCGAATCCAAGGTGTAGTGAAAAGCGATCAAGTGTGTGTTAGGGTGTCTTGTGGGTTTATAAATTGGTTTAGAATAATATAATTTAGCAGAACTAAGAATATAAGGACTCTCAAATAAAGATCCTTAGAGCTAGTACATATGATGTGTAACGCCCCAAATTTTTTATACATCTTGTATTTGAGGTGTTACCAAAATAATTTTTCATTTACTTAAAATGCAGAACGATAACATTCTTTAATAAACAAAATATTGGAACATCCATAAATTTAAATTTAAAACATGAAATCGTATCCTTAAAAGTATTTAAGCATTCTCAACCAATAAATTCAATGAACAAATCAAACTAACTTTTAAAAGGCAGTAAACTCAATGTTTTTCGCATGTCAAAATTTCCTTGGCAATCCGTTGCACCATCCCGCCACAGTTCCAATCGATCTGAACTAGTCAGTAAAAATTGTAAGAGTGAGTATTTAAAAAAAACCCCAATAAGATACGTGAAGTTTCCATACGTAATTATATAACAATAACATAGACAATTCATACCACATTTCTCTTTATAGAGAATATCGGTGACCAACCGAGATACCCATCATTTCTCATTTGAATTTTCGAAGGACTTTACATTTCGTTAGGTCGAACTTGAAGGTCCACTGGCAATTCATGCATAAATTATTGAACATAACAACATAAGGAAATGAATCCACTTGCACATAAATATCTTACCTCGTAGATGGATCAAACAAACTTTTGAAGAAAATATAATGACACGTTCCAAAACTTTTCCTTACTTTCGTGAAAGTGAATGTATGACAATGATGTATGCACTTTTGACTTTTCCCCACTTTTCTTCTTTCTTTCACGTGAGTAAATAGTCTCTTCTCTCCTTTACTCTCTATTCTTGTTTTGATGTGAAAAATAATATGACTATACATGGGTATTTATAGGGCAAAAGAAGTAGAATCCTAGTGTACCTAGGATTGTAGAAACGTATTCCAACAAATGGGATGACAATGACTATTTCAAATTTTGATAAAAGTTTAAAATAATCAATCCTATCACTACACGGTTGACACAATAACCAACTACTAATCAATACAAAAACTTATTCCATATCTATCCACACGTGAAAGGCTGCCAACCAAATACATTCTTTAACCAATCAAACTCTTGTCAATAGTAATCATTATCACATTTCACCAAAATCAAGGGTAGATCGACGGCTTCAATGAATGTTATTTACTTGAGGACTTTTTATTTATTAAGGACTTTTGACCAATCATAACTAAGATTTTTAAATTCCACACGAAATCATAATCTTAGATTAGAATCTTCATATATATATATATATATATATATGAAGTGACATTCAAGGATAAAATATAATCTAATATAATATTACTATACAATACACGTGTCACAAGAAATGCCAACCCAAGTGACATGACTACTATTAAACTCATCCAAATAAAATAGGAAAACAATTAATATTCTCCTTTGCACGTGAAACGTGGCTAGCTCCAATGCATTAAATCAAACTAAACCAATTTAAACAGTTTCGAAAACTCACATTCTTAAAATTACAATATCTTGGACATAACTTATTCAAATTAATTTTTTCTCGAGCCTAAAATTCATAATTAATTAAGAGTTATCAAACGAGTATAATATTGATATACAAAATCTCGTTTTATCAGAATCTAATTATTTGGCCCACATAAAAATGAGAATTTAAAACTTATTTCATTTTATTCCTCAAACTTTCAAAATACAAAAATATAACATATCAAACAAATAAATTTTTCTTTTTCTTTTCTCAAATTTTCGGGGTGTTATATGATGCATATAAGGACAGTCAGTATAGCCTGCATACATAAGTTCAAATTGGTAGAAGACAAGGTAAAAGGATTAGGGAATACTTGATATAATCTTTGGTACACATGGGATATGAACAGAAATAGTGTAGACAATATGACTGGATTGGGATTAAAATGAGGTTGTATAAATAAAACCAGTCGATTATTGATTATAGTAGTTAGAGTTCTTTGGAGAGAACTGTCGATTAATATTATCGGTGAATATGCTACACAGATAGGATTAGATGAGATAACAGAACAACGGATGGATGGTTGATTTAGGCAATCCCTAGGCAAAATTTGAGCTTCGCTATGGGAGATTTGAGTGGTGATATTGGGGAAGGTAACTCAGGTTATGAAAAAGTACATGAAAATTTTGGCTGACTTATTGATCGAAATAATGAATGTAATACGATTTTGGACTGCATGTTGGTTTATGATTCACCGATTGACTATAAATGAAGGAAATGTTAGCTCCAGGGAAATAGATAGGGCTAGCAGCCCTGGGATTTAGCCTAGGGGGATCCCAAGCCCGATTAGTTTTTTATATGTAAAAAATATTTTTTAGGGAATTTTATTTTTCTTTTGTGTATTAGCCTAGTGCAAAAAAGAACTTTTCCTCCCCTAGCTCCCTCCATGGTCAGTAGTGGTGACATGTTTTGTGTAGACTTAAAGATGATTTTGTTAATAAGAGTGGCACGACGATGGTAGCCCACTTAGGGTGGACCAAGGCTAACATAGAGCATGTTTTGTTAAAAAGC
>CAIGRB010165618.1:92819-109923 GCA_903798255.1 Fraxinus quadrangulata
GAAATAATGAATGTAATACGATTTTGGACTGCATGTTGGTTTATGATTCACCGATTGACTATAAATGAAGGAAATGTTTGCTCCAGGGAAATAGATAGGGCTAGCAGCCCTGTGATTTAGCCTAGTGGGATCCCTAGCCCGATTAGTTTTTTATATGTAAAAAATATTTTTTAGGGAATTTTATTTTTCTTTTGTGTATTAGCCTAGTGCAAAAAAGAACTTTTCCTCCCCTAGCTCCCTCCATGGTCAGTAGTGGTGACATGTTTTGTGTAGACTTAAAGATGATTTTGTTAATAAGAGTGGCACGACGATGGTAGCCCACTTAGGGTGGACCAAGGCTAACATAGAGCATGTTTTGTTAAAAAGCACCTTTTAAGCTAAGCTTAGTCGAAGATGCTAATAGTCTATTATAGTTTCTAAGAACTTGTCACTTTAGATTTCTAGTAGATTTAGTATTGAACCAGAGTGGCTAAAAAGGATTCATGTAGCCAACATCCAATTTGTAGGGAACGAGGCTTAGCTTCTTGATATTTTTGACTTCATGCATGATGCATTAAATGCCTGACCATTAAAGTTTTATTGAGAAAGCTAGTTTTATATAATATTTTAGATGGTAAGGGTTGGAAGTTATCCCATCTCCACCAAAGGTTGCGTTTTATGATTAATTAAGTGTAAACTGATCTATTTTTCTTGAAAACTATGGAATAAAAATAACTTAGAAGAAATACTGGGAATAATATAAACCTTGTATTACTCTTTTATCTTTTGAATTACACACACACACACACACACACACACACACACACAGAGAGAGAGAAGTGAAAGACCTTATACGGCTTACAAATTACTGAAATAGGAAAGTTAAATCTGGCAACAGTAATCTTCCAAATGAACTGTTTATCATGATTTGTCCTGTAAAGATTTACCTTAATATCTCTCATACAAATAAAGAGGAAGAACATGTTACACAATCACAATATTCTGAAAATATTCTACAATGTCTCGAAACGGCAACTAGTCAACAAGAAAAGTCAAATCTTCAAACAACTTTGCTTTTTATATCTTAAATATATTTCAAAAATAAAATATTCCGCTGAATTTTAATTTTCATACTGGAATGGTTGGATATATGATACATTGATCAATTTGTAACCTTATTACTGCAGCTAAATCCTCCTGCATCAGAGGCTTTGAAGTTATTGCATATGGTTGCTTCAGATCCGGGAATTGTTGCTATTATGAATAAGGTATACTTATTTGTGGTTTCATTTTGACCCATTTAATTATATAATCATACTCTTTCATATATTTTTATGAGTTCTGATACGCTATAGTTTGATTTGGCCTCCTAAAGCATCGATGGCGGGTGGGCATCTTGACCGAGATGGCACCAGTTGGTTATGTTGGTGCGAGTCCGAAATGTATCCTTGGTGTCAACAAGGTGAAGATCTTGATGGGAGAAAATGTTTACATTTTCTGAGTATTATGAGCTCTCCTTTTCACTTGATTACTTCTCTTATCCCTCTCTAAAAGATGCTTGTTTTCAAATTATGTAAAGAATCATGGAGAAGAAATATCGCTGCGACTTCGAACTATCAACCTATAGGGTTTCAGGAAATATGAAAGCATCAAGAAGACTCTTCTGCACGAACTGGTAGACCATTTTTATTTTCTTCTGCTCTGAGACAAAAGATGGCATGTCCACTCATTCTTACTTTCTTTTAACTTCCATAGATACTAGTTCCTGATTATTGGACCCTTACTTTTCATAGTAACTGTTATCTATTTTAGGCACATATGGTGTACTCTGAACATGACGCAAGCTTCTATGCTCTAGATAAACAGGTATTTTGGTACTAATATCCCCTCCCTTGTCTATGCGCATGTTCGTTTGTAGGTTTGTGTGACCTATGTTGCTTGGACTCTCCATTTTGGATGAAGTACCCATGTTGACATGACATGGCAAGGATAAGGATAAGGGTATGGGATCCGTGTCAAATCCTTTAAGCATTTGTTTGACACACATTCTTTCAAAATTCATTTTCAATCACACATTTTTCAATAAAATAATATTTTCCATCATATCAATAACTTTTTCTTACTTTTTAACCACATATTTCTCATCATATTTAAAATACATTATTTCATCAATAATATTCATCAAACACCCCCTAAATCATAAAAGGATCCTGTATTCTATTTTTGTTAATTTGGTGTTAGATTTAAACTGATTTTTAACTTGTATTTCATGTTCCTAGGCTTGAAATGTATATAAGATAAAAGTATTGCAATTTGCAATTTAAGTTGTTCTAAATTTAAACATCCCTAAAATATGAATCTAAAATTATCTGTGTATTTAATTTCTTACAAAAAAAAAATTAGTTTGTAAGATATATCAACATATTGTCTATTGGCCCGTGTGATTTTGCTAAAATAGCAAATCATTTGCTAGTTTGACCATTCAAATTGTCAAAAATATAATAATAATAATAATAAAAATAAAAATAAACTCTCTGGCACTGCTCATTTGTACCCTTGATTTAAATTATTAGAAGACTCTTGTTGTAACATTTCAAAATTTTCTAGCAAAGATTTTAATATTTTAGAAAGTAATTAAAAATTTTAGGGACTTAATTGAATTAATAGTATAAATGTTATAGGAATTATAATTAGAATAGTACTATGAGAATTAGAAGTGCAATTTTGTAATGAAATGGGATATTTGTATATTTACCATAAGTGTTAAAAGTGCAATTTGAGAAATTGCACATTTAATCATTATCATTCCCTGTAAATTGGGGATGAATGTAGAAATGGGACACGCCTTCCTTTCATTCCTTTTCTTCAGGTAAGTTTTATTTTTCTTTCTTTATTTAGTTAATTATTTGTTTTAAGCACTTGATTTATGAGTAGGAATTAAAATTCTTGTGTTAGGGTTCTTTAATAATTGAAGGAAGATAATATTAGAGTTAAATTTAATTAATTAAATCAAGGATGGTTAATTATAATATCTCTATTTCAAATTCTTAACTCTAAAAGTTTTAAAAATTTATGAGTTATTTCAAGAAAAAAAAATGAGTTTAGTTTACTTAGGGGTTGTTTTACACCCATTTTATTTCAAAATTATTTTTGGAATAATGATTGATAGAAGATTGTGTGGTTAAAAAGTAGGGAGAATTTTTGGGTTTATGTGTAATATTATTTTATTGATAGAATGCGTAGTTGAAATGAAGAAAGAGAAAAAAAATGAGAAATGGAATAAGAAATAGATGGGTGTCAAACATAGGCTTAGCTTACATTATCAAAGATTGTGTGAAAGGGATTTGGGAAAAAGATGGTAAAAAGGTGAAATGAAAAAAAAATAGTTTGAAGTAACTAAAGAATGAAATGGAGGTATGTCCCACTTCTACATTCATCCCCTATTTATATGTGATGATAAGGGTTAATGTGCAATTTCTCAAATTGTACTTTTAACCCTTAGGGTAAATATGCAAATATCTCATTTCATTATAAAATTGCACGTTTGATTCTTGGATAAATATGCAATTACCCCCATTTTTATAAAATTGCACTTCTAATTATCATAGTTCTATTTTAATTTTAATTTCTATAACATTTATACTATTAATTCAATTAAGTTCCTAAAATTTTTAATTACTTTCTAATATTAAAATCTTTGCTAGAAAATTTCGGGATGTTACAGTTGTCCTCATCATGGTTTTCCCAAAAGATTCAAAACAGGATATTTTCTAGTATTTCATTGACTATCAAGCACATGCATCAAGCTGTCATAGAAGTTGGGACCTACAAAACCAAAATATAAGTGACTATTCGAAAAAGCTCCATCATACAAAGGCGAAATATTGGATCATTTTTAATCATGTTCCCATATCCTAGGTTTTAGAAGAAAAAGGATTTGAATCCTAGATATGTACCTATATCGGGCACCTGCGCTGGAGTCCAAGCAACATAGGATGTGATTGAACCTATTTATCTTCTCTGAGACACCACTGCTTAGAATATATTTGACCAATATGTTTCGTGTTAACATCTGCCCTGGACAGCTTAACAAGGAAGCTGCTGTTATTGATTGGACTAAATCAAGCAGCCACACCTTGAGCAGAGTTAGAAATTTGCAACAATATGAAGAGGAGCTTGCCATTAATAATAACATGAGTACATCACAAAAGCTTGGAGGGCATGCATTTATTATTCCTAATGCTCGCATATCTTCGGTGACTGCTCCTTATAAACGTTTAGCAAACACATCTAAGTCGCTTTTGACATCTCCTGAGGTACTTGGAACATTAATAAGCCCCTGTTTGTCTCTCATTCTTTCAAAATTCTTTTTTCTACATTAATATTTTCAACCACACATCTACACAATAAAATATTCTATATGTAAACCTAAATTTTTTCGTATCTTTTAACCACGCATCTTCAAAAATTCACTATTCAAAACAATATTTTTCCAAAAAATGGCCACCAAACAGGAGCTAACTTTCATTTCTTAAAAACATTGTTTAACAACCAGAGGGAGAATTAACAAGATATCGTGATAGACTGTGTAGGAAAGCATTAATGTTTCAGATGTTGGTGATAGTGAAGGTGATGAAGCCATGGAAATTGATTCTTTTGCAGAAAAAATGCCATACTGAATGAACTTGATTCTGACGGCTATTTTATGGATGAAGCTACACCTGGGCCATCGGTTACTTATGGAACCTGATTTCGAAAATTTTGGAGTGAGACATAGTTACATGAAATTTAATGGACTTTGTTACACGGTAAAGCGTGGATTTACCTAGTTATGTGAATAAGGCTCCCGGGGAGCCTGATCCAGATGATTCTCATAGGGAAGAAATCAGGTCGACACAGCCTGATTGAAATGATATTATGGTAGCTCAGGAGGGAGTTTCAAGAAGTCAAACCGATAAGCCTGATCTAGATTACCAGGAACTGCAGAGAATCCAAGGCCCTGTTACTATTATTTGTGGTCATCTACAAAATGCAATTGAGATTCTCAGACGTGAAGTAGAACCCTCGGGTGGCATGATTGCTTTGAAAACTCTGTTCAAGATAATATGGTAAGCACTGAAATTCAAATAATCATTTTTGTTAATCTCTTAGATGTTGAACCTCCAACTTCTAATAGAGTTGTTGTTTCATGCAGTAATGTGATTGAACATCCAGATGAAATGAAATTCAAAAAACTACGGAAGATAGGTTTAGATTATGTACAGTAATCATAAAAATTTCATACTAACATTGGATGATTACCGTTTTAACTTAAATCTTGGTTGTTTTGGATGATATGCTGCAGTCTAATGCTACAATACAAAGGAACATTATTAATTACAAAGGTAAAAATTCAGTTGTTTTTTATTTTTACCTCTAGCCCCTGTTCGGTTTAGCTAAAAATCAGATTTTTAGGAGATTATGATAGAAGTTGATGAAATGTATGATTGAAAAGTAGATAAAAGTTGTGTGTTCCATGAAATGTATTATTAAAATTAATTATTATCTTTGACTTAGATTTTTATTACTTTTTTTAGCTAAATCGAACAGGATGTTTTATATACATGTTACATTGATGTGGTTTATCATTGGATGAACTAATTGACTTGGAATACGAAAATGTATTATTAAGTAGTTTTTTCCACATTGCTCTTCAGTCTCTACTTGATCCCAAGCCCCCAACTCCCACAACAATTAAAAAACTTTAAGTGAAAACACTGTCTCTCCGCATTTAGAGTTTGAAGGGTACTATGATTAGAGAGGGTTCCACTAAAAATATTTAGGCGTCTAGAAGCATTTACGGTATTTTACGTATTGATACAAGTAGACTAGGTTTGGATGTAGAATTTGTTGTCTTTTCGTGTACTATATTCTCAACTTTTTCCTTCTATAAGAGAAGGGTTACATTTTATTCGTACGAGGGCTATAGCTTTATTAGCAATATATACCTGTTTATGCAGCTGCCATGGACATTCTTGCAATGATTGGATTCTGTGAAGATGTGGAGGTTGATGAATTCGAGATGGTGGAAACGTTTCTAGTCTTAAAGCGAAATGATCCGGCCTTGTGGTGGCTTGCCAAATCATCTCTTGAGGCTTGCATTGCATAATATCACCTGCATTTGATGAATCTTTGTATAGCGAAAAAATAAATAAATAAATAATCAAAAAAATTTATAAGTAGTGTACGAAATATACGAATAATTTTTTTAGTGGTGGCACGTCATTGGATTATTTCTTATTTATCTGTAACTATTGAAATGATCGGTACAGTTGGATGAAATTATGAATGCTTATTGAGATGAGAACAACTTCAACAGTTATCAATTTTTTTCTTGTTCATTTTATGGGATTTTATAAGCGAGCTTATCTTCAGAGAAGGGATATATGTGAACTTTGTACCATCTAATCCTTGAAAAGAAGAATGGTAGCTTCACGATTATTCGGATTTTCTTTTTGTTTAGTTCACTTGTTCTTTTCAATGTGAGTTTTGGGAATATATTTCTTACACCTCGTATCGAGGCTCTAATCAAAATACCATTTCGTAGTCCTCCTCGAGATGTAAGTCAGACCTGGTTAAGTTGACTTAGACTCACTTGATCAAAATAAAGATGTCAAAGAGACCGAAGTCCTCAAAGAAGCCGAAGTTCCTCACACCGAAGACTTCCAATACGAAGCTTCCCGACGTTGAAGCCCTTGTCGTCCTTTAGAGGATTCGTATGCAATCTTTAAGACTGATTGATGTAACGTTTATAGTGATAAATGTTAGTATTGTTAGCCTAGGGTATATGGTGGTTGATTCATTGTCAATGTATTAAATGTGTAGCACACTGAGTGATGCAATGCTTCGACTTGGAAGATGAGGTCACGTGGTGGTTATCCAATGGCTGTCACTTCGGCCAGAACTGTATAAAAGCTTACATCTCATACCATTTGAAGGCAACATTTTACACTTGCAACCACACTAAATTTTCCCTTTTAGCTTATTTTGTATTTATTTGCTTGAGTTCAATTACTTCACTTTTGGTTAATACAGCACCTTCAAGATATGAAGCGAGAATAAGGAGAGTCACTTAAAAGCTTTCTATCTCGTTTTACTGATTAAATGACCAACTGCGTGCAAGTGACTGATAGAGAAGCCTTGACAGCCCTAAGTTCAATTACTTCACTTTTGGTTGAGTTGTGTATGAAAGTTTTGTTAATAAAGTATAATTTTTAATCATATTGTTGGTCCTCGAACATTTTTGTCAGTGTCGTAAAGTATTTCTCACGTCTATAAAAATCATCATATCTCACCTGAATCTCTGATCAAAACGTATAGGAATTTGCTTGCGTGGACCCAACATCTGTTATCCAAGTAATTGTTACAAAAAGGGGGTCAACTGATTGGCGTCGTCTATGAGAAACGATATATGTAGCCACGAAAAACCTATGGAAAAAATTATTGGAAGAAATAGGGTTTGTTCTTGGAGAAAGAACACTCGAAAAGCCCAAGGAAAATAGTTTGTGGAAACTTGGTATATTCCTTGAGAAATGAATATTATTTGATTCAAAAGAAAGCCAATGTTATCATGAGCTCCAATAATGGAGAATCAGGGTCTCAGATAGCCAGGGAACACCCTAAAGAGGAGAAACCCTTGCATTTCGCTCCAACAGTCCGTCCCCGACCTCATTAACAGTATCAATAAGGCAGATCTAGAGGTGCAGCCAGACTCACTAGGGAAGTGGCCGAAATGGCCGCTAATATGAGAAGTATCACCCAATAGAACATTGCCATGCAAGAGCTACTAAGGAACATGCAAAACTAGAGAGCATCATCTGTCTCTATATGTAGCTCAAGGAAACACGTTCACCTTCTTGATCCTCCCTAAATCCTACTGAGAAATTACTATCACGAGGAGGAAGTTCAAAACTAAATGGCCTATCAACAATATGCCTAGGAGGAAGCCCCTAAAGAGAGAGAGGTTAGAGTTGACATCTCCACCAACTATGCCACTAACCAACCTAACGAGGTCCTATTCAACTTCCTGCCAAATTATGAAAAGGAAAGCATGCTTTAGAAATCTACAATCATCTTCGACCAGTTAAGCCTATGAATGCCTAGAAATAGGCAGGCTCAGCCTTCCTTTGTACCTAGAAATAGGCCACAAGGACCCCAGTTTGAAAGGCAAAATGAATCCATCCATGGTGATATGCCTCAGAATCCACCTAGGAATACGTACGATAGGAGGACAAAAGAGGCCAGGAATCGGACAGGGCCATCCCAACTGCCTCGGAAGCCTCAAGCCCAAAGAGATGAAGATCCTGATGAACCATAGAAGCCCTACGACCTCGATGATGATGATGATAATTTGTCCTTCTTTCAAGGAATCAGCCCCTGTTCCAAGTCACTTCACGCTCCCAAAAATCCTCAAATACAATGGAAAAGGAGACCTTGCAAAGTACCTCAACAGTTTCAAAACTCACATGAGCTTAATGAGTTCAACCCCTACAGTAAAATGTTGAGCATTCCACTTAACCCTTAGTGGGGAGGCTGAGGTGTGGTATACCAGGATTCCGGTAGGAAGTATTAGAAGTTGGCTAGACTTCAAGAAGGCTTTCTTCAAACGTTTTGCAACAAGCAAGGAAGGCGAAGGGCCAATACAGCACCTTCAAGATATGAAGCGAGAATAAGGAGAGTCACTTAAAAGCTTTCTATCTCGTTTTACTGATTAAATGACCAACTGCGTGCAAGTGACCGATAGAGAAGCCTTGACAGCCCTAAGAGAAGGGTTGGACGTGAACTCTCTCTTTTGGAGGGACATGCAAAATAAACACCTAACTAGTTATGGCGCCTTGCTAGAAGTGATAAGGCGCGAGGTTATCAATGAAGAATTGAGAGATCATTGTAATAGGGCAAACAGAGTATTCTAACTTCTTCAAAGGCAGTAAGGGGGAGGTCCCACCTCACATCTGATAGAACACTAAGGTGGTATGTTGACCACATTCAATTCAAGACGGACTTTGGCCGCAGCAACATTAAATGTATTACCCGCATTGGCCTATGAGGAGGTCAACTCTGTCACGAAGATATCCCATTAATGGCTCTACCAACAATTGTCTCGATGAAAGGATATGGGCGAAGTTTCAAACCTAGAAATAGGGGGAAAACACCCCTCCATTGCACCTACCACCACTCTTATACCCCCAACACAACTAACTGTAGAGATATTACCTTGTACCCTAAACCAGATAACTAAAGAAGGAACAAACGTCCGCGAGAAAATGTGCCCCCTCCTAGGCAGGATCGACAGCCTAGGAGAGTTTAGGCCAGGCGCAACAGAAGGGATGACGCTCATCGGAGATGAGAAAACAATGAGGAAAGACCCAGGGAAGGTCAAAGGCAAAGACAAAGGAGGAGCCCTCCTGCTGATGTGGCCGCAAACTGATTCAATAAATTGATACCATCTCTAGAGACTCGTATGTCGGGGGAATCCAAGAACACCCAAAATAACTATGCAATGGAGGTCAGGGACCCTCCAATAGCGAGCTTCATAGTTAACAATAGCCAACCCCTAATTGGGAAAGGAGTACAACCTATCATATTCACCCAGATGATACAACTGGGCTGCACTTTCCTCATTGTAACGCTCGATAGTAAGGGCTGTCGTAGCACAAAATGGCCTTAAAAGAATGTTGGTAGATAATGGAAGCTCGATGAACATCATCTTAGGGGCAATTTTTGACAAAATGCGAGTAAATCATGAACCGACCCCATGAGTTTCCCACTATATGGTTTCACAGAGATAGCATCATTCCAAGGGGAAAAATTACCCTTGCAGTAGAGATGTGAATAACACCACTGATCATCCATCACTTCATAGAATTCTTGGTGGTAGAAAATTACTCTGCCTACCATAGGGTGTTAGGAAGGCCACCATTGAAGGAGTTATGGGATGATACGTCCATTCACCACCTATGCGTGAAGTTTCCTACTGAAAATGGAATCGCCACTATCAGAGGCAATCAGATGAGCACAAGAGAGTGCTATTTGAACTCCCTCAGAAAGGCGGAGCATAGGGATGTCAATGTGATTATAATAGACACTAACATGCATGAAGCCCCTGAACAAGGAGAAGACGTCGAAATGTCAGATGCCTTTGAAGAAGAGGCAATATTGAAGTAATACTAGCCCCTGAAGAAATGAGAGGTGTTGAAGAAGCAGCTAAATTGGATGAGCTGAACCCTCGCATCATTGATTGCAAGCGTTAAACAATCCAATTGGAAGAATTGGAGAGTTCTCCAGTAAGTCCCCAAGATCCCTTTAAATTCCTGCAGGTTGAAAAAGATCTGCCAATGGAGACCAAGGAGAAACTGAAATGTTTCTTGTGACAAAATTTGGACTTCTTTGCTTGGAAGCATGAGGACATGATTAGCATTGACTCAAGGGTTAGTTGCAATCATTTGAAAATTGATCATAAGGCTACAGCTCATCGATAGAAAAGAAGAGCCATCGGCCTAGAGAAGTACGAAGCCTTGAGGGATAAAGTGAAGAAGCTAAACGACAATTGGTTTATCCAAGAATCAACATATCCGAGTTGGGTATCCAACCATGTTCTTGTTAAGAAACATAATATCCGAGTTGGGTATCCAACCATGTTCTTGTTAAGAAACATAATAGCAAGTGGAGAGGAATATCCCAATATTCCCAGCCAATGAAGAGCACACTTCCTTTATAACGAACGGAGGTCTTTATTGTTATAAGGTGATACCTTTCGGGGTTAAAAAATGGTGAAGCCACCTATCAGAGGATTGTAAATAAAATGTTTGCAGACCTCATTGGAAAGACAGTGGAGGTATATATTGATAATATGTTAAAATGTTTGTAGACCTCATTGGAAAGACAATGGAGGTATATGTTGACAATATGTTGGTAAAAAGCTTAAGAGAACGGGATCATGTGGAGCACCTTGGAGAGACTTTCTGCATACTGCGAAGGTACAGGATAAGGTTGAACCCCTTGAAGTCCGTATTTAGGGTCATCTCGGGAAAATTCTTAAGTTATATGGTCAATCAAAAAGGCATAGAGGCTAATCATGAAAAGATTAAAGCCTTGATCGAAATGAGGTCACCCAGAACCCTAAAGAAGTTCAAAGACTCTGAACTACTTACCATTGTGCCTATCCATCTACTTGTGAAAGTGAAGTAATGATGTAGGTTGAGGACAACCCCCATGGATACAACCTATCATAGCATACCTTGGAGATCAAATATTGTCGTCTAACAAAGAGGAGACATAGAAGCTCAGAAGGCAAACTACATACTCTGTCTTTCAAGATGATATGCTTTACAAGCGAAGTTTTTCCTTACCCCTCCTTTGATACATAGGTGGTGAACAAGCCACCTACATACTGTAGGAAATTTACGAAACGATTTGTGGTAACCATGCAGGAGGGTAGGCTTTGGCACAAAAGGTACTGAAGCAAGGATACTACTGCCTACCTTAAAAAATGATGCACAACAGTACGTCAAAAAATATAACAAGTGTCAACGTTTTACAAATTAAGCGTTGTTTCCAGTTCTTAGCCCTTTGCCAAGTGGGGAATTGACCTCATAAGACCTCTATCAAAAGGAAAGGGCAATGCCAGTTTTGCAATTGTCGCCATTGATTATTTTACTAAGTGAGTAGAGGCTGAACCCCTCTCCAACATTATTGAAGCAAACACATCCATGTTTTTATAGAAAGATATTGTTTGTAGGTTTGGGATCCCCCATTCGATTGTATCTGATAATGGTTAACAGTTCGACAACAAGAAGGCTAGGGACCTATGCGAGGAGTTAGGAATCAAAAAAACATTTTTCATTCCCACCATCCTTAGGCAAACATGCAGGTAGAACCTGTCAACAAAACAATCAAATACACACTCAAGAGAAAGGTGAATACTCCAAAGGGGGTATGGATAGATGAGCTGTCTCAAGTCTTGTGGGCTATCCGAACCACTAGAAGGACGGCTATAGGAAAAACTCATTTCTCTATGGCTTACGGAGCAAAGGCCATAAGTCCAGTTGAAGTGGGCCTACCATTTCCTCGTCACTTGCATTTCAGTGAAATAACAAATGACAAGTTGATGAGGTGTGAACTTGATTTTCTTGATGAAATGAGGAATGAATATCAAGTAAAATTGGCGGCCTACTAAAGAAAGATGACCCGGTACTACTAAAGGCTGCCACCGACAACTGGAATGATGGCATTAGGAGCCAGTGTCTCATTCTCAGCTTACTCACCACCAGCCTCTTCATCACCTTCTACTTTCGTTGGCTGGGGTTTGAGGTTTACCTTCTTCCAAGAATGTTGATCTTAACTCGAATGTGTCGACAAATTAAGAATAAACCTCAATCTATTCCACCACTTCAGTGTAATTGAACCTCCGCCAATACTTAGTGAAATGCTGGTACTCTTCTATCAGGTGAAAGCTGGAAATGTAACAATTTACCGCTTCATCGCCAGCAGACTTAGCTTCACCTCGAGCCGTCTCTACTTCTTCGATCAAACAACAAACTTTAAAATTTAGCCCTTCCACTTGCTGCTTCAGCAAAGTACATTCTATATTTGAAACCTCCAGGGCCTTGGCAGCAATTTGTTGGTGTGCATCTACAGTCTCCACTCGCTTAGTCAGAAAAGCAACTTCGCTCTGCGACAAGTGAACTTCTTTCTTCAAATTCTTAATATCTGCCAAAGTAGAGGCGAGTTTCATGAACTCCTCGGCTTGTTGTTTCCTGATGGCCTCAGTGTCAGATCTTGCTTTCCTAGCCTCTTCCTTGACCATGGAGGCCTTGTCAACAAAATCTTTATTTTTCTTCTGAAGGTTTTTTAAGAGTACTTCAGCCTCTATGGCTATCCTCAAGGCTGTCCCTGTTTGGTTCACTATTGTGGTGAAAAGATCTTTCGCATCACTGGACTGCACAAAGTTTTGCCATCGATTTGTCCAGTATTTGTGAAAAGCGGTAGTGGTTATCTGGATCTCCAGGAGAGTATGGTTTAAAGCTTCTGGAGCCAACTCGTTATTCTTGGTCAAAGCAAGTTTAACCTGGGAGGAGCCCCCTTACAGGCAGAAAAGCTTTTGCTGGTCTTGTTTTTCTTCGCCAACTCTTGCCTCAAGGGTACGGTGGAAGGAGGATGGAGGTTGCCATCAATTTCTCTCTAGTAGAGGTGTCAACGAGAAGGTGAGCCTCTTCTTCGGGGATTTCGTGACCTTCTCTTTTTCCTTACTTTCCAATAAAGGACGCCCCTCTAATTCAGCGTCCTCCTTGATGGCCTTTTCAACCTTTTCCTTGACCTGCTTGGCTGCGGCACAAGAGGGTTTGTGTCCCCTCTTCCCAAATGTGGAGGTCACAACAAGAATCGAGGCCATATCCGGTGTTTGGTATTTTTTTCTTTTTGAAAATCTCTACAATTAAAGGAGCTTTAGTAAGTTATATTTATAAAAGAATAAATGGAAATTTTGGTCAAAGTTTTACCCCTTCGAGCTATTAGGCCAAATTGTTTGTGAAATTTTCGATTCAAGATGAGGCATTAGAACTTGCATGAGGATAGGTGGAGATGATATACGTCCTCTACCACGCCCAATTCAGCTTGAAAAGTTCAAAGCGATCTACCGAACCTGCAAAATGGAGGGGGTTAGATTGTTATAAGTATGCAATAGATGCAAGTAACATCCAATAAATGAAAGATACACTCACAAGCTTTTGAGTAATGAGTGGGAACTATTAGCTGAGGAATCACATTACTCTCACAAATCTGCCACCTTACATTCACCTAAAACCAGATCTCCTTCCATCCTTTGATGGAAGAATGAAAGATCTACCACGAAAGGAGAGTGGGCTCCCCAGGGACACATGGAATACCAATCCTTTGAGTCTCCATTTCCTAATGCTCTAGGTTGGAAGAGGGTCAGGAAAACATGGAGGGACATATCCTTACTAGCTAGGGCCAATCATTGGGGATGAGCTGGGTAGGTGCTAGCCCGTACGACTTAAGAACGATCCTAAAGAATGGATGAAAAGGTACATGAAATCCCCCCTCAAAAGATATTCACTAATGGCCACGCATCTCAACCTAAGAAAGCAAGTTCTCTCTTCAGATGAAAGGATAAAGAGTTCGATTGTGTGAGGGATACGGTATTTCTCCCTAATTTCTACAAGGTCGATAGCGATAACATTTGACAGAACCTTAATAGCCCCCGAGTTAGCATCACAGCCTAAATGACCTTTTCTAGGGCTCAGCATGCTCTGGTCTGCCCTAATGGCTTGAACTAAATCGGATGTATTCGTTATAGTTACTCCTATCTCAGATGCCACCGTACACAAGTCTAGGTTTTCCTTACTAAACTTTGAAGAGCTTAGGGTTTCAAGAAAAATAGGAGCAAATGAAAAAGTGAAGATGGATGAATACTCACAAACTTAAGGAATGAATAGAAAAGATCACCGGCCAGAGAAAAGATCTCGGATAACTTTTTGATGCAAGGGAAGGAGTGTAGAAAATAGTTTTTCATCAAAGTAAAGAATGATAGAGGTAAAGAATTTGTCTTTTATAGGCGTGGTTCATTGATCCCAACTATTGGATTCAAATCATAACCATCCAACCGTCCATATAAAAGACAATCTGAGTCATCCATACCATTTATCTCTTTGTATTCTATGGTTTAGATCAGAGCGTCTGAGCCACGCACCCCCATGCATCTACCTCCCACAAAACATGCATACGATGTAATCATTATGCATTAAATATGGCAACGATTGCATGTATGGAAAATTGAAACATTACAGCCATTCTTTCTCAAAAACATACAAGACAACTAATCATTTCAGCACACTAATCATGGGTGCCTTGTGTTCACAACATAATAATAATAATAATAATAATAATATTAATAATAATATTAATGGGTGCCTTGTGTTCACAACATAATAATAATAATAATAATAATAATAATAATAATAATAATATACCTCTTCAAAATTAGTGAACTACAACCTCAGCATGTAACAAAGATAAATCACTTCAGTTTTGTACACAACTTCAAAACAGCTTCGGATGTGAAAAGCCACCTCGGATTGAACAGCCTCGAATCAAGTATGACCAGCTGACACTCCCTAGCTTCTCCTACAAAATTAGAAGTTTCAAAGCACATAGTCTCGATCAACAACCTCGACAAGTTACTCATGCAAGTAAACTACCTTTAATATCTAATTATAATATGAATATTTATAATTAGACCTGGGGGACTATTGTTACACCTCATCACCGAGGCTTTAATCAAAAGACCATGTTGTAGTCCATGTGGAGATGTAAGTGAAACATGGTTAAGTCGACAGAGACTCAATTGATAAAAATAAAGAGGTCAAAGAGTGAAGCCCCCTTTGGTCAAAGTCCTCAAAGAAGAAGCCGAAGCTCCTCGTACCGAAGACTTCAAATATGAAGTTTCAGGAGGCTGAAGTCTTTGTCATCCTTTATAGGATCCGCAGGCAATATATAGGAATGATTGATGTAATATTTGTAGTGATGAATATCAGGATAGTCAACCTAGGGTATAGGATGGTTGCCCGTTGAGCATGTATTAAATATATAGCAAACTGAGTGATATGAGGCTTCGACCGAGGAGATGAAGTCACGTGGTTGTTATTCAACGGGTACCACTTCGGCCAAAACTCTATAAAAGCTCATAATTTATACCATTTGAGATATAAGGTAACGTTTTACACTTGAAACCACACTAAATCTTTCCTTTTGGCTTATTTCATATTTATTTGCTTCAGTGAAATTACTTCAATTTTGGCTGAGTTGTGTATGAATGTTTTGTTCATATGCCAACACCTTTAATCATATTGCTGGTGCTCAAATATTTTTGTCTCGCGTCGTAAAACATCCCCCACATCCATAAAATATCCTATCCTACCCGAATTTTCAGTCAAAATGTGTACGAATTTGCTTGCATGGGCGCAAGTGGGCCCTGCATCTGTTGTCCACGTAATCATTACAAAAAAAGGTGTCAACAGTACTCATTCTAAGATCTATTTTAATAGTTGGAAAATGCGGGTTATGAGTCGTTCATGCGGGGTAATTCGACTCGCAAAACATCAAAAGTTAAGAAGAAGTGATTTGACTTGAAGTTCAAACTTATAACTCCCCATAACATTCCTTAACTATCGTATAACCCTCCATTATTGTTTAGGATAAGAAGAGAGAAAAGATGACAATAAACATAGTGAAATTTGTATGGAAAGTATCACCAAAATTTAGAAATACAATTTTGTCGTGAAAGCTCATAAAATTAGACAATTCAATTATAAATAATAATTTCTTCTACTGTGATTGAGAATGAAATCATTGGAGTGGGAAAAAATGTAGATTTTGGGAGTTTACAAAGAAATGGGATTCAACCACAAAGATGTTGGGAATTTTAATATCTTTCAACTAAGAATTCTTCAACCGAAATTTATGTTAAAGAATGCTCTAAATTCTTTCATAGTGTTAGAGCCTTAAAGATTTAAATATGCAATTATAAATTCAATTGAGTTATGAATCTTGTATATGAAATTTCGAAACCTTACGTGGTCTTTGATAGCATATTGACTTGCAAAATTTCATCAATTTTCGTTACTGCATTTGAGAGAATTGAAACCCCGTTGATTTCGTAGAAATTTTCCGTGGTTTATAATTATGTAGTAAGATTGGCATGGTTGAAAATGTATTTCAATGAGCTTTCCAATCATATAAAGAACTCTATATCTGGACTTAAAATAAAGAAGTTACGAGGTTTTGAAATTTGGATCAAATTTTGAAAATTTAGAAAAATTGAAGATGAATATAATTTGCCCACCTCACTCTCTATTTAATGTTTTGTTGTCTCAACCATTATATTAAGTATGAAATCTTTAAAATTTGACTGTAAATGAACACAAAACATCAAAATTAGTGAAACTAATGAAAAAATAAAATGAACAAGTAAACGCGTCGTTGGCCATGAGTGGCGCATGTGACATAGTTAAATGCGTCCAATGAAAATCCACGCAGGGAACAAGAATGAGAGAATTAGGGTTTCTTTTTT
>CAIGRB010165618.1:109933-127089 GCA_903798255.1 Fraxinus quadrangulata
TTTTTTTTTTTTTTTTTTGAAACCCTAATAGCTTATTAATATAAGTCTAAGTGGGCTTGACATATCTCTTAAATTTAACCTTGTCCAATATATAATTAATCCAGTTAATTAAACTGGTCCATGAATTAATTATTCTAAATAATTAATTCAGGTCAATTAACAAGCAATCCAATTAATTAATTGTCCAACATTTGTTAATTTATTAATTGTTGAATCTCATTCTTTTAATTTTTCTTTCGTAAGTGACCCATAAGATTCCCTATCATGATGTCTAATGGATGTGAATTATTATTTTAATTTAAACAAAATTGATAAATTAAATTACCTCCTTTTAATTTATCATCAATTCACATCTGTTGTCCAAGATTAACATCTAGCAATACGTAGGGCAATATATGTGGCGAAAAATATCACACGGTATGACACAACAAAACTTGTTCGTTTATCATGAAACTATAATACCTCAAAATACGATGTCACATATGCCAGACTCACTCGTGCATGCGCAAGCTAAATCCAACACGTAAAGATAGATCAACGGTCCAGATCACTCCAAAATCGGACATGGGTGAAGCTCAACGGCACGAGACTTTTCCGTCCGGGTTCCGACGAGATATCTGGGATAATTACCAATCGCTAAAAACTCAATTTAAAGATTGCAAGTTAATATAAGAGAATAAAACAAGTTGCTCCAAGTATCTAAAGTTGAATTAGCCTTCAAATGTTACAAGGTGGGGTTAATTATAGTATTACAAACGGAATGATGACCCTTAGATGACAATACACGTGGCCTCATAAACAAGTTGCTCCAAGTATCTAAAATTGCATTAGCCCTTAATTGTTTCACGGTGGGGGTATTTATAGTGTTACAAAGGAATGGTGACCCTTAGATGAAATTACACGTGGCCTCATCCTCTCGGCCGAAGCGTTAAATCCTAGTCATCATGTTGACTTTTCCTAGCTTTACAAAGCATTTAATGCTCTTACATCCTATTGATAAAACAAGACACAAATACACTTTTTACAAAAGTCACATCAATAATTCAAATAAGATTTCTATAGTAAATTCAAGATCTCCGCACGTGGGCTGTCACTAGTTGGGTGGAGCCTCAGACTGGACCACTTCGGTATGTTCACCTCAGGTTAGTAAAGGGCCTCGAAATCACAACATGGGCCTCGTCCCTATAGACGACGGTTCGATCTTATAGCTTGCCTCGCTTTACAGAGTTTCAATTTCTTGTTTGTACCTCATGCTAATTGTTCTTATTTGCAGATTCTGGTACACGCTACGAACTCCATGAGATAGAGTGGGACATGATTGAGAACATCTACAAGCAGTACTTAGAGCTTCGAAGTTTCGACCACTTCATAGAGCGAAGTAGATACTTCATCGATTTTGGACTGATGGCCTCCAAAGGTATGGGGCTCTTTCACTTATTCTCATTTCATTTAGTTTGTCGTAGGTTTCTAACCTCTTTTTCAGGTATTCACATATCAATTCGTAAAGAAGGAGTACCCCACTCTGGATATAGCTACCATTTTAAAGGCCACAGCCTAAATTGGTGCCAAGGCTCTGAAGCCCTCCTCCTCTGAGGCTAAACAAGTGAAAAGCAAGCTGGAACGCCTTAACAAGGATCACGATGAAAAGAGAGGCAAGGAGGGAGCTCCCAAGAAGGCCTCTGGGTTACTGATAAGGGTAAGGGAAAGGCAGAAGAGCCCTAGAAGAAGAGGAAGTTAGTCCACATTAGTGGGGATCCGATGAAATTCGAGACCACTATGTCCCATCCCGAAAAGGAGGCTCTCCCACTGCCCAAGCTCATGGAATCTGCTATGACGACGGTGAAGGTCGAGAAGGTTCGAAAAGCTAATGAAGAGGCTGGAAGGGGGAAAGCATCAGCCTCAGAGGCTGCTAAGAGGGGCCAATTGGAGAGAACCTTAGGCAAATCTGGGAGTTTTTTGGCTGGAAATGACGACAAGATCACCTCGACTGTAACTGAAATACTGCCACCAAAAGTCCCGAGCGCTACAGAAAACTTCAATAAATTTTGGATGGAGCAGTGGCAAATGTATGTGTCCACTTGTAAAGTAGTAGACCTTACAGCAAAGTTGGTAAGCCAAAGTGTTAGGGCCTTTGGGTGGCCCTCGAATGTCAGGAAGTTTTGGCTGATATTCAACGAAGGAACAGGGCCTCGGTGGACAAACTTGCTGATGTTGAGGTCAAAATAAAGAAACTAAGTTCCGACGCCGACCTGCTGAGGGCCCAGCAGGCTGAGGATGAGGCGAAGCTAACCTCTGCCATGGCTGAGATGAAGGCTTTGAGGAAGGAGGTCTATGAATCTCAATGTGAAGTAGCCTCTTTAACCAAGAAGGTCGAGACCTCCAACGGTCACCAAAAACTCACTACTGAGGCCTTAGAGAAGGTAAACTTGGAATTTGCTGATTGCAGAAATGCAAATTAGTTCATGGAGACCCAAATAAGGTATTACATGGGTGAGGCGAAAAGGGCAGAAGCTGAGGCTCAACAGGCTGGGGAGGAAGCTGTCAAAAATTATGTTGCTAACTTCCATCTGACTAAAGAGTATCAGTAGTTCACCGTCTACTAGCGAAGATTTGCTTTTGCCGAAGTGGTGGGAAAGGTGGAAGAGCTTTACCCTAAACTTGACGTGTCCGTACTGAGGACGGAGTTTATGGACAAAGTGCCCCAGACCCCTGCTGAGGAAGCTGCTGAAGACGAAGTCCCTGTTGAAGAGGCTCTGGATCAAGCAACAACTTAAGCACCTACTGGCAAGGTGTTGGTTTCCCAACCATCTAAACAGTAGCTTAAGTTATTTGATATCTTGTAATACCTCTGGCATCCAAGTGTAATTAATGTTTAATGAATGGAATCTCTTTTTTACAAGTCTTATTGCTTATTTTTTCATTGTTTTTTTCTATGTATGAAGGCCTTGACAAACAATTGAATAACTTGAATGAACCAATTAAGTAATAACTTAATTATCCATGACTTCAACACACTTTCCTTTGAAGTTATATTTTGAATAAGTTTATCTCATATTTGGATGACTCAATTTAAAAGATTTTAACTTGATGGCTTTCAGCTTTGTCGAGATGAGGCTTATATAAGGCTTCTCCCTTGATGTTCAGCTTCGTCAAGGTGAGGCATTTGATGTACGCCTTGGAGTTCAAATGAAGTGATCCCTTTGGGAGTCTGATCCTCTCCTCTGAGGCGCCAACGCTTCCATACATGGTGGATGGTTCATCCATGTAAGGGCTTCTCCCTTGAAATTCAGCTTCGTCAAGGCAAGGCATGTAATGTACGCCTCGGAGTTCAAGCGAGGTGATCCCTTTGGGGATTTTGATCCTTTTCTCCGAGGCGCCCATGGGTTTTAAACAAACTTTGTTCCTTAACTTTTTGTGCAAAATGTTTATTTATCCACAAAAGTTGGGAAGGATCATCCAACTATTCAGTACATTCATTGGTAGTACATTCTTAGATGTTCAATGTTCTATGGGTGGAGATATTCCTTACCCCCCCCCCCCNGGTCCTTCCATGTTTGGGCCCAGAGTGCCTACTCCTGGTTCTTTAGAGGACAAAAACACTCTCTGAAGCACCAAATCATTTATTCGGAAGGACCTCTTCTTGACCTTAGCATTGTAGTATCTAGTCATCTTCCTTTGATATGCAGCCCACTTCATTTGGGAGTCATCTCTTTTTTCCTTAAGGAAATCGAGCTCGCACGTCCTAAGCTCGTCATTTGATATCTCGCTAAAATGTAGTCTTCGTAGGATGGGTAATCCAACCTCTACAGGTTGGGGTCTTGCTTGTGGTTCGGATCACCCACAACACCTGCGAAAGTTCATCAACACAAGCCCATTTGGCTGTGTCGAGCTTTCTTTTCAAAGTGTGTTTTATAGTTTTGTTCATAGCTTTGACTTTTCCATTTGCCTGGGGATGATGAAGAGTGGAGAAGAGCTTCTTGATCTCGAGCTACTCACAGAGGTCTCTGACCTTTTTGTTATCAAATTGCTTTCCATTGTCTAACACAATTAAATGAGGAATTCCAAACTGGCATATGATGTTTTTCCATTCCATAAAAATTTGGAAGTGTTAGCCTATGTGATCTTTTGCCAAAGGCTCGGCTTCAACCCATTTCGTGAAGTAATCTATTGCCACAATAGCAAAGTTGGCACTTTCTCTACCCTTGGGAAAGGGTCCTATGAGGTCCATGCCCCACTTGGTGAAAGGCCAGGGGCTAGACACGGCAGTCAGTTCTTGAGACTATTGTCTTTGGATAGGGAAAAAACGTTGGCATTTGTCACATTTTCGTACAAACTGAATGGCATCCTTTTTCAAGGTGGGCCAATAGTATCCCTGCCTCAATATCTTTCGTGCCAACACTAGTCCTCCCGAGTGGTTGCGACAAATGCCTTTTTGAATCTAGTGGAGTATATAGGTTGCTTCCTTACCCCCAACACATCTAAAGAGATGAGATGAATACCCTCGTCTACATAAAATATCATATATAAAAACAAAGTGAGCAAACCTCCTCCTCAACTTGTGAGCTTCATTCTTGTAGTCTGGGAGGACCTGGTCTTTGAGATAGGCCACAATGGGTTGCATCCATGTGGAATTCTTTCCACCCACATCACTTCTTCCACAGCGATGGATGGCCTTAAGAGGTGCTCAATTGGCACTATCGTTAATAATTTCGAGTCCTTGCTGCTCGCCAATTTAGATAGAGCATCAGTATGGGCATTCTCCATGCCTGGAATTTAGGTTAACTCAAATTTTTCAAAGGATGTAAGCAGGTTCATTACTAATCGGAGCTACGCAGTCATACCCTTATCCTTAGCTTTGAAGTTTCTGTTTACTTGGCCAACGATGAATTGGGAGTCACTATTGACGTACAACTTCCACACTTGTATCTCCCTTCCTAATCTGAGGTCGGTAAGCAGAGCCTCATATTCAGCCACATTGTTGGTAGCCTTGAATTCGAACCGTACTTCACTATTCAATTTGTGACCTTTGGGGCTTATTAGGACTACGCCAGGCCCCCTAAACCCACGTCTCTAGCCTATCCATCCACGAAAAGATTCCACGTAGGGGGCTCGACAGGTTCCGCAGCCTCTTCCATCTCGGGGACATTGGCAAATTCGACTACAAAATCTGCCAGGCCTAGCTTTTGATGATCGCTCTAGTTTTAAAGAGGACGTCGAACTCGCTTAACTCCACATCCCATTTCAATAGTCTTCCAGATGTATCTGGCTTTTGAAGTACTTGTCGAAGTGAGAAATTGGTCAATACATGTATCGTATGAGCTTGGAAATATGGCCTCAGCTTTCTTGATACAGTGATCAATGCCAAGGTTAGCTTCTCCATATCCAGGTATCGGGTTTCTGGTGCTAGCAACGCCTTACTAATGTAGTAAACTGGTAATTGGGTAGTGCCCTCTTCTCTGATAAGTACAGTACTCAGCACTTCATTCGAGACGGCCAAGTGCAGTTGTAAGGCCTCTCCAGGTTTGGGTTTCGAGATAAGGGGACCTGTCCCATGTGCCTTTTTAGCCCCTAGAAGGCCTCTTCACACTCCTCGATCCATTGGAATTTCTTCCCGCCTTTTAGGATCTTGAAGAATGGGAGGCTTTTGTCGATGGCTTTTGAGATGCAGTGACTTAGAGCAGCCATGTGTCTGGTTAAACTTTGCACTTCTTTCAAGTTCTGAGAGGACCTCATCTCGACCAACGCTTGTATCTTCTCGAGATTTGCCTCTATACCCCTCTGATTAACCATGTAACCTAAGAATTTACCCGAAGCAACACCCAATGCACACTTAAGAGGATTTAATTTCATCCGATATTTTCTCAGGATCCAGAAGTATCATTCAAGTAGGCTATATGATCATCCACTTTTAGACTCTGAACGAGCATGTCATCCACATAGACCTCCATTGTTTTGCCAAAGAGGTCGGTAAACATCTTGTTTACGAGCCTTTGGTAAGTGGCTCTAGCATTCTTTAGCCCAAAAGACATCATTTTGTAGCAATAAAGGCCTCTATCTGTGATAGATGAAGTGTTCTCTTCATTTACTAGGTACATGAGAATTTGATTATAGCCGGAATAGGCATCGATGAAGCTCAGTAATTCATGTCCCACAGTGGAGTCTACCAGTTGATCTATCTTGGGGAGGGGGATACTGTCTTTGGGACAAGCCTTGTTAAGGTCAGAAAAGTCAATGCACACCCTCTACTTTCCATTATGCTTATTTACTAAAATCGGGTTGGAGACCCACTTCGGGTAAAGGGCTTCCCTGATGAAGCCATTCTTGATTAACTTTTGTACCTCTTCCCTCAGGGCCTCATATCGTTCCGAGTTAAAGGCTCTCCTTTTTTGTCTATGCGGGACAGCTTTAGGATTGATTTTTAGGTGGTAATAACTAACCTTAGGGTCAATGCCTATCATGTCCTCATGCCTCCAAGCAAAGACATCCCAATTTTCACATAGGAAGTTCTTAAGCCTTTCCTTAATTTCTATCATTAGGCCCCTTCCTACTTGTAGTAACCTAGCGGGATCCATGTGGTCCACTGGAAAGCTTTGCAGTTCTTCCACTGGAGCAGTTTGGTACTCAGTTTCAGTGATGCGAGGGTCGATCTCGTCGGAAGGATGCACTTTCTCAAAAGCGACAACCATTTCTGTATCAGCTATTACCATGTTGACGTCCCTTGGTTTCGTCTTTCTGATGGAATTTAGGTAGCATTCTCGAGCTCTCCTTTGGTCGACTCTTACCGTTGCTACTTCATGATCGGTGGGAAATTTTATGCACAAGTGGTGGATGGAGGTGATAACTCCCAAATCTTTCAACGCAAGTCTTCCCAATACTCCATGGTAGGCTGACCTGCTGTCAACTATCAAAAATTTTGTAAAGTTTAAAGTTGATTGGGGAAACTCATCCATTTCCACTGCAAGTGTGATTTTGTCCCTCAAAATTATGATGTCTCCCGTAAAGCCGTACAGATGGGTGGCGATGGGGGTTAATTCATGATCCAAAATCATTTTTTCAAAAGTAGTTCCAAAAAGAATGTTAACGAGGCTGCCATTGTCCACTAGCATCCATTTCAGCCCATTTCGGGCTACTACGGCCCTTACCACTAGGGCATCGCAATGAGGAAAATGGACTCCCTCTTCATCTTCTTGAGAGAACACAATAGAAGGTGCTTGACTCCTTCAGGAACTACTGTTCACTATAGTTAACGAAGAGCCCTTAGCCTCTCTGGCATAATTCCTTTGGGAATTCTTTGTTTCTCTACCAACGTAGGGGCCTCCAAAGATTGCGTCAATTTCGTAGATGGGGGCATTCTCTGCCCGGGATTGACAGCCTCTTCGTTGTTGTCCATCCCTTGATCTTTCCTCTTCATGTTCCTTTCTCTGTCGGGAGAAACATCCCGATACGAGAAGTGGCCTCGTCCACCTAGGTGGTTGGTCATGCCTAGGTGGGGACCCATTTCTTTACCGTGAATTATTTCGTTGATCATTTCAGGGACTTGCCCACCTGGGGTGGTGGGCAATGTCTCTGCAGTTTGTCGTGTCATGGCTGTAGGAATGATGATACGCACAGTATTCGGGGGGTTTGGCCTACCTCTAGGTCCTCGGCCACGTCCTCTTTCGGGAGCCTGCTGTGTTGGTTCAATTTGTTAAGTATTGGTTTCGAGTTCAACATTTTCGTAGGCCAACATGGGCACCACGTTTAAGATGGCCGTGGAAAGTGCCTACCTTGAGTTGGGAACGATGTTATTGCCAGTCTGGTTCCATTGATGATCCATCATATGGGAGGTGGGACCTCTCCCACGCTGCCTTTGCTGAGGCTGGAGGCCTTGACTAGCCCTATTTCGGTGGTCAATCAATTCTTCGTTGAAAATCTCTCGCCTCATCATTTCTAGCAATGCATCATAGGTAGTCAGGTCCAGATTTTGAACATCTCTCTAGAAGAAGGTGTTCATGTTTAGGCCTTCTCGCAATACAAATAAGGCCTCTCGATTAGTAACCTGAACACAGTACGTCATTTCGTCGATAAAACGGGATAGGAAACTCTTCCAAGTTTTCCCAGGCTGCTGTCTCATATCTTGGAGATGCTGAATGGGGGCCTCTCCTTCCTTGCTAACCACAAATCTCTTCAGGAAGGTATTCTTGAATTCTGGCCAGCCCCGAATGCTCCCAGGTGGTAGCCTACTGTACCAAATTTCTGCTGCTCCACTAAGGGTTAAATGGAAAGCTCTGCATTTCACAGCTGGGATGGCACCTCTCAAACTCATGTGTGTCTTGTAGCTGTTCAAGTGTTTAGTCGGGTCGTCTCTTCCATCATACTTCAAAATTTTGGGCATTACTAGGCTTGGAACCTGGGCATTTATCAATTCCCTTGAGAATGACAGATTCTCATCGTCATCATCCAAGTCACAAGATCGTTGGGGTCTATCTAAATCATAATTTTCATCTGCCTCATACCTAGATAGTGGACCAAAAGGACCTACGTGATCCTTAGCCTCTCATCCCTCCTTTGATGTCTATTTCTGGGCGGGGCAACACAGGGGGCATATTCTTGCCTTTCCTCCGGTTGCCAAGTCTCGGGAGGTGGAATCCGAGGCCTGTTCCTAGGCGTCATAAATTCATGCTGTTGAGCCTGCCTAGGCCTCGGATCCACAGGGCTGAGTCGGTCAAATACACTGGCGTCCTATACAGCCTAGCCTCATGTTCATATTCCGGTGGGAAATTATCCTCCATATTGAGTGGGGCCTCGGTGGGTCGGCCAAATATGTAATTAGAGGAAATGTCTACCTCTACTTCTCTTTCTAGAGGGCTAGTCTCCTTTGCGTGCCTAGGGGGATATGCTCTCTAATTATGTACCTCATCTTCTCATTGGCTGTGCATTTGTCACAATAGTTCCTGCATTGCCAGATTTGGTTGGTGACGCTCCTCATGTTAGCGGCCATGGTAGATATTTTCGTAGTGAATTAGGCCGCCATCCTCATCCCACCTCGTCTATGACGATGGTGAGGTCGGCACCTACCCACTAGGGCGACTGTGGCGGGGACTTGGTCGTCACTTTTCCTTACACACCTGGGAGGGGCGTCACCATCGGAGCTCATCTCTTTCCAAGCCTAAAACTCAAACTCTGTCCAACTTTAGGGGCTTCCTCTTGTTCCTTTTCAAGAACAAATCCTTTTTCAAGGGGGATGCCCAAACTATTTTCTTAGAAAGCTTTTTCCATGGGGTTACTCGCGATTTTAGTGTGGTTTTCCACAGACGGCACCAATCTGTTGACCTCAAAATATGCTGCCAACAGATGTCGAACCCACTCTGCATGCACAACCTAAATCCACACATAAAGATAGATCAACGGTCCAAATCACTCCAAAATTGGATGTGGGAGAAGCTCAACGACACGAGACGTTACCGTTTGGGTTCCGGTGAGATATTCGGGATACGATTGTATAATAATTACCAATCGCTAAGAACTCAGTTTAAAGATTGCAAGTTAATATAAGAGAATAAAACAAATTGCTCCAAGTATCTAAGTTGCATTAGCCCTTAATTGTTACATGGTTGGGATATTTATAGTGTTACAAAGGAATGGTGACCCTTAGATGAAATTACATGTGGCATCATCCCCTCGGTCAAAGCATCAATTCCTAGTCATCATGTTGACTTTCTTAGCTTTCCAAAGCATTTAATGCTCTTACATCATATTGACAAGACAAGACACAAATACACTTTTTATAGAAGTCACATCAATCATTCAAATAAGATTTCTATCATAAATTCAAGATCTCCGGACGTGGGCCGTCACTAGTTGGGTGGAGTCTCAGATTGGACCACTTCAGTATGTTCACCTCGGGTTAGTAAAGGGCCTCAAAAATCACAATATGCGCCTTATCCCTATAGACGACAGTTCGGTCCTATAGCTTCCCTAGGTCGGCCACATAAAAAATGCTAGTAGCAAGTCATAACAGATTCCATCAATTATGAGATGAATATGTGTCAATCTCAGTTATCGATCATATCTTTCATCCCATTATTAAGTCAATGTAAGTCGAAAACTTTTTTTTGACTTACGAGTATACCTTGACCAAAGATTTCGTTATCAACTTAACTAAATGAAATGTAAATCATAGTCTCTTATTATCTAAGAGTGATGAATCCTCTATTGATCATTCACAATCTTCATATGATTCTTGACATACCCGAACGATGCTGCATTAGCGACCCTTGGCAGAGCAACATCCAACACCACCAAAGTATGACCGTCCTCATATAAGGTACTGTGATGAATTCACCTTGTCCAAGAATTTCATTATCAACTTACCTAGACAAAATGTATATCATAATCTCTTACTAGTTAAGAGTGATGAATCCTCTATTGATCATTCCCAACTTTTATATGATTTTTGTCACACTCGAACGATGTTGTATTAGCAACCATTGGCAGAGTAATATCCAATATCACCAAAGTATAACTGTCTCATATACGAGCGGCACTATAATGTCTCAAGTCGAAAGACTAATTCCACTATCGAACATTAGAGATTGAACACTGACATTCAAATAGTTATCCATGTAGAATCTCTCCAACATGTCTCCAATGCTTAGTTCTATAACAAAACATCCACTTGTTTATTTAAGCATCATCACAATTTAACTTGTGAGATCAACTACTTCACAAGTAAGAAATGTCACACATGATAGTCTATCTGTAATAACGTTATCTGTATCTCGTTATTACTTATGACTAGTGATGATTTAAGATTCACTCATATGTAATTTGTATCTCAAAATCACTCTTCCTTGTGAATAATAAATTATAAGGACTTGAATCTATAGATTCTGTTATTTAATTTATTAGAATATTAATTCAATTAAATAATAGATCTGTCATAAATAAATTGCATTAATTATATATCAAAAATATTTATGTCCAAAATCGATTGGACATAGGGTATAACACTTATAAGAAGATCATCTTTTTCTCATTGCCTTTTAAACACGGTGAAGTACTTCAAATCCTCATGTTTTTCTTTTTCCTATAATGTTCAACTCTATCAATAATTGGGATGAACAATTATAATAGAGTCTTAAATCTTAATTTTATCTATGAAGCTTCGATCTTAAATTAATGTATGTGTATTGTTTTTTACTTCTATTATTTGTGCTTTAAAATAATTTGGCGTTGTTTCATTGATTTGTAAACGTTAACGAGTAGAGACGTGAGTCATTAGTATAAACCTCATGATAAAAATTGAAATTTGGGTAGAAGGTAGAGTCTTACTAACTTTGTGATCATTTTTGTGATTATATACTCTTAATTAAGACTTACCCTGATTTATATAGAGATATAGTAAGTTAATTTAATTGAATAAGATTGATTTAATCTCGAGAGAAGTAAATCAATTGAATTAGAAGAATTTGACATGATACACATAATTGATTATTGTTGGAATTTGGTAATTGAAATTAAAGGGATAACTATGGTGAATTAGTGAACCATAACACTTCTTGTACATCAGTTAAAACCCTAAGTTGTCTATTTTTGCACTTTTTAATTATTTTTTAGAGTTATAATATTTATGATCATAATTTAAATTACTTTTAAATATTTTTACTCCAATGGAAGTTAGACGTAGTTAAATCAATAGTTAGACAGATAGTTCTAGTGAGAACGATAATTTAGACTTAAATTCATTTTACTATTTGCTTAATTGACATGGTAGACTTGTGATTACCTCGGAATTGCTTTGGAATAATTCTTACAGCTAAATCTCTTTGGGAGAGGATATTTCAGCCCAAAAGTGAAGGGATCTCTAGTGTTGCAACACGGCCACTTTTTTGCAAAACAGTATTTAGTCATTTTCTTCTATAGGTCCAAATAATCTAACAACAGAGCCCTCGTTATCTAATGCCACAAACTAAAGTCTCCAGTCCCTCTCCAAATTTCTACTTCAAATTTGTGTGCAGTGGTCATGATTACAAATAAACTCACAGATTAAAGTGTATATAACACAGAGTACAACAAGTATAGACAATGTAATGAAAAATATTAACAGGATAAGTATTAGATCAATAAGTACAAATATATCAAGATAGATTGTCAATTTGATAGGTTTAAGGAGTGATAATCCTTTAATCCCTACTCCATCAGATTTCCAAATCCTCAAATGATATCTTGGACAAAGCAAAGTAGAGGAGGATTAATTACCTTAATAACCAAATCAAAAATAGACAAAGCAATTTAATAATTTGATTGAGAAATGAGAAGGGTGCATAGAATTATACCAGAGCTGAAATGTCAGTATTTCAGATAAAGAAGCATTGTAGGAAAGTACCAGAATCGGTTCAATTATCCAGAATGGTGCACAACATACCTACGAGTTACAGCAACTCAGTGTAACCGTGAGTGAGTCAAGAAAAACCAGCAGGAATCGAAGTGAGTTAAAACAACTCATTGTCACTCATAACAAGTTCTCAAAAGAACCACAACTCAGTAACGAGTTAAAATCAAAGCACCAAGAACTCAGTGCAAAAGTAGGATTTTTAAAGATCAGTTCCAAACAAGTTTATTTTTCACAAGAAATACCATCGAATCAAAAATCTTGATAATCAGACACTATGAATCAAGAAGTTTGAAAATGAGATCCAATCTTGGATCAAGAATTGGATCGGGAGAAAGAAAATTGGAACACAAACTTTGAGAAACCACAATTTGTTTTTCAAAAAGATCCAAGGGTTTTGAAAAATGTTCAGATCTGCAGATTGTTTCAACTAGAAACCCTAATCCTCTTTAAAGGACAGCTCTGATACCACTTGTTGGTCTCAGAATCGAGATTTTCATACCAAAAATAAAAACAGAGAAACAAAAATTGTAGAAAGTATGAACACATAGAATTTTCGCCTCTTAGGGCCTGGATGTTCAGCTTGAAAACCTACTCACCCATTGAGCATCTACAAAGTAGATTATGCTCGAATCCACTTAGAATCACAAAGAATAGTACACTATGAAGGTATCACATGAGGTTGAACCCTCTTAAATGTGCATTTAGCGTAGCTTCAGGCAAATTCTTGGGCTACATTGTAAATCAGAGGGGAATTAAAGTCAATCCAGGGAAAATCAAGGCTCTAATTGAAATGAGGTCACCACAGAAGTCGAATGAGGTGCAACGGCTTACTGGTAGGATAGCCACACTTAATCGCTTCATCTCAAGGGCCACTAAAAAGTGCTTGCCCTTCTTCAAAATCCTCAAAGGGGGCAAAAAATTCCAATGGACCCCAGAGTGCGAAGAGGCATTCCAGGAGTTGAAAAACTACTTTGGACGAACAGCCCTCCTCAGCAAGCCAAAGGAATGAGAACCTTTATGGTTGTACTTGGTGGTGGTGGAAAATTCGATCAGCTTAGTACTTGTGCGAGAGGAAGAAACGCACCAGACATGGAGAAATTAGCTCTTTCTTTGGTCACTTCATCCAAAAAATTGAGGCCATATTTCCAGGCCATAGCGTTCACGTTCTGACTAATTTTCCATTAAGATAAGTCCTATAGAAACTAAATGCCTTGGGAAGGTTACTGAAATGGGCTGTTGAGCTCAGTGAATTTGACATCACGTACACGTCCCGAACAGCAATCAAAGGCCAACCCTGGCTGATTTTATTGCAGAATTCGCTAAGGCCCCCGAAATCGAAGTGAACATGGAACTGGCGGAGCCTCCAACCTGGAATCTCTTTGTTGATGGCTCCTCAGGAGAGACAGACTCCGGAGCTGGTGTTGTGCTGGAGAGTCCAGAGGGGCATAAGCTCAACTGAGCCATGAGGCTTGGATTTAGAGCTTCCAACAATGTAGCTGAATATGAGACTCTCCTAGCTGGACTTCGATTAGCTAGAGAATTGCAAGTGAAGAGATTAATTATTAGCAATGATTCACAGTTAGTGGTGAATCAAGTCAATGGGAACTTTGTGGCCAGAGACAAACACATGGCAGCCTATCTGAAGCTGGTCATGGATTCTTTACCCAACTTTGAGAAGTTCGAACTGATTCAGGTGCCGCGCCAGTAGAACTCCCATACAAATGCCCTGTCAAAGCTAGCCTGTAGCAAATATTCGAAACTGCTCAAAATAGTGCCAATCGAGCACCTAGCTGAACTTTCTATCAAGAAAGGTGAAGAACTGATGTGGATTGAGAGTACTCCGCCATGGATGCTGCCTATCCAGGCCTTCTTGAGAGAACAGACTTTGCCAAAAGACAAAACCGAAGCACGAAGGCTTCGAAGGAGAGCTACTCACTTCATCCTACAGGACGATATCCTGTTCAAAATACCCAGGCAAGGACATTACTGGCCGACCCTGAAAAGTGATGCAATTAATTTCGTATGCAAATGTGACAAGTGTCAACGCTTCTCTAATATATAGAGGCAACCATCTCAAGAAATCACTGTTGTATCCAGCCCCTGGCCGTTCGCCAAATGGGGTATGGATTTCATTGGCCCCTACCCAAAGGGAGGGCAAGTGCTCACTTCGCTATCGTTGCAATTGACTACTTCACCAAATGGGTAGAAGCAGAGCCTCTGTCCAAGATCACTGAAGCAAACACCTCCAAATTCCTCTGGAAGAACATCATATGTCGGTGCTAGCATGATAATGAATTGTGTGTTATGATTTCTCAAACCCTAACAGATTATTAATAGAAGCCTAATTGGGTTTTACCCGAAACTTAAACTTTATCCGATCCAATGTTTAATTAATTGTACAAGTGTCCAACACTGCCAATTAATTAATTAGTAATATTATTTTCCTAGCGATTCTTTTGTGTGTGACCCATTAGATTTTCGATCACAATGCCTTACAACGTAAATTATTATTTTGATCTAATCAAAATAAGATAAATCAAAACATAATTTTATTTATTAATAATTCACCTAGATTAATTTAATTCACATTTGTCGTCCCAAATTGACATCCAGCAATGTGTTTGAGTAACACATGCAACCAAATATGTCACGTAGTACAACAAAACCAAACTTATTCATTTACCGTGAAACTATATTTCCTTCATTAATATGATCCGATCAATTACGAGATATGAAACATTAAAATCTCAATTATCAATCATATCTTTCATCCAACTATTAAGTTAATGTAAGTCGAAAACTCTTTTCGACTTATGAGTACACATGGCCTAAAATTTTGTTATCAACTTAACTGAATAAAATGTAGATCATAATCTCTTACTATTTAAGAACGATGAATCTTCTATTGACCATTCACAACTTTCGTACGATTCTTGAAATACCCGAACGATGTCGTATTAAAAGCTTTTAACAGAGCAACATCCAACATCATCAAATATGATTGTCCTCATATAAGGCACTATGATGATTTTAAGTCGAATGACCAATTTCACTATCGAACGTTAGAGATTAACCACCGGCACTTAAATAGTTATCAATGTGGAATCTCTCCAGAGGATCTCTAGTATTTTGTTCTCTTAATAAATTCAAATGTTCATTTAAGTATTACCACACATAGCTAGTGAGATCAACTATTTACTTCACATGGAAGAAATGTCATACGTGATGGTCTATTTGTAATAACTATATTCGTATCTCATTATTAATTACAACCACGGATTATTTAAGATTCAGTCATATATAATTTGTATCTCACAATCACACTCTATTATTTAAATTAATAGAATATTAATATAATTAAATAATAAATCTGTCATAAATAAAATGCATTAATCATATTAAAAGTGATTACAACCTAAATCGATTGGACATAGAGCATAACATTTACATTTCATTTACTATAGAAGTTCCCAGTGAATTCATTAGTGAAATGTTTCCAATAAAATGGTTTGTTCTTGCATATCCCTACTAGTTTTCCAAATTAATCCATCAAATACATATAATTCATAAGAATATGTGAGTGATTCACAACAACGTCTTTCATGTATCCTTCCAATAACAACGTCTTTCATGTATCCTTCCACAAATAATTAAAATCCTATTTCTTGATTTGTATATTCAATTTTTGGAAATTTATAAAGTTCTTCGATCAAACCCTGATCAATGTACCTATAAAATCCTTCAAATTGTATATGATCAAATTCATGTATTGGGGACATTCCCTCATTTCCATCCCCGAGCATTTTGGATTTTCCATTTCTCAAAAATCCCATTAATGGTCCATTCTTCATGAAATAGATATATGATGTAGCAACGATGGGATCTCTATTGTGTTTACTAATCACATGAAATTTTACCCAACTCAATTAGATATCTTACAACTAGAATCCTTTTTTTCAATCCAGTTCCTCCACCACCACAGGCAGTTAAATTCAAACATTCTACACTTTTTAGTTATTGGGAGAACCCAAGTATCCTCTTTCATATTTAGGAAATAACTCTCATAGATCTTTTTTGGGGAGGGGGGGAAGATATAGGAGCGAAACAATAAATCTATTGATATTAGAGGACAGGATTCTCACAATGTATCATTTCTGGGTCCAATGGAATTCCTAGGTATAGGAAGAAACCCTCTCAAATAGAGATTATATATATATAGACTACTATTACAAAGAGTATTACACCCTTAATCGTTAAATATATCGTTAAATATAAATTGATTGTTGATCCCCTATGAATTATGTAAAAGTAGGATTTCCAAATCTTGGGATTAAAGAGTTTTAGATTGGTAAAAAAAAGTGAATGAAAGTTCCCACCGAATTGAATTAAGTCCATGAATCTAAGAAATAGTGAAAAGTCTTGATCTTTCTTTATTCGAAAATCAAGGATTTGAATTAATGTCCTTTAATTGATTCCTCCTAAATTGCTTTAGTTTATCCTAAAGAATTCATTTCAATTTGAATTTGGCTATTCACCATGTATGAGGATCCCTACTAAGCATCCATAGCTAAATTGTTAAAGTGCCCTATTATACCCATAAAATATTTCTTATTGGGCTTGGACCTCGGCCCATTACCCATTTGGCCCATTTGTTTCTTTATATATATATATATGTGTGTGTGTGTGTGTGTGTGTGTGTGTGTGTAATCCATTTCAATTAAGGGATGTTCTCTAACCCTATCCTCTTTCCCTCTTCCGTCTCTTGCACTCATTTTTCTTT
>CAIGRB010165618.1:131213-150573 GCA_903798255.1 Fraxinus quadrangulata
TATATATATATATATATATATATATATATTTGTCCAAAGGTGGCCATCGTTTGAAACCTCCAAAATGAGATTGTCACGGAAATAATGGATTCTTTGTGCTACATTTGTGAAGGCAAGAAAGATGAAGAAGTCAAAAGAGTGAATACAAAAAAGTGAGAAAACTTGTTCTAGTATATATAGTGAGATCGAAAATTTTGACTTCGCACTCCACTCATTTGATAAAAAGCCTTGGTCAACTTCCACTCCAGCGACCACCATCGATGTCAAGTTTGAGACAACCGAGCTTTTAAGGCCTTTTAGAGCCATCGAAGATGAAACCGTCGGCTCCAATTTATTTTTCTTCACCCCGGCTTTCAAACATGGGAAAAAGTTGGTTGCCTCTTTTCTTCTTCTCCTGTCAAAAGGACTTTTGCATTAACTTGGAGCTCTGTGCCTTTCTCTTCTGGACACGCAATATCCCTATTTTTTCTTCTAGTTGGTTAGGTTTTGAATGGTGATGGGGACAACTAGCAATAGTTAAGAACTTTTTGAAAGTAATATTGTAGTCAAATGAGAAAATGCCAAAGATTTGATACATTTAGAATTATGGATTTAAGTGGATTGGGCCGAATATTTATATAGATTTGGTCCAAGAATTTATTTCCCTCGGGCTATTCATTTTATTTTCTTTATTGGGCTTCAGTGAATTTGGGTTAGATGTTTACAAAGCTGGGCCACACTAATTTTTCTTCATTGGGCCTAGAATTTATTTTCTTTGGGCCCTAGCTTCTTGGCTTACCTATGCTTGGCCCTTTTAGGTTTCAGAATGAGCTAAGTTGGTTCTATTTAGATTGATGTGAATTCTCACATTGCCTAATGTTCAGTCCCTCCATATTATGCCATGAATGTTGGTTGATAAACAATGGTTTTAGTCGATCACTACCAATTTCGCCAAAGTAAAAGGCCTTGGTTCAACGGCTTAACTCGACAGGTTCATATCTCTTGTACTATATTTTTGTCTCATAAGCAACCCACTTTAAGTTTTTCTTGTTGAAAGTAAGTGATCTCCAATAAATTTATTTCCCAACAAAAATACTCTTTGCCAACTCTATGCAAGATAGAAAATGGATCTCTCCAAATATAGCAACATGGAGTTATTAATTGTCAATTGGTTTTGAATATCTTTCCCCAACAAATATTAGCCCGTCTACTTGCCCCCATGAATATTCTACTATCATTCCACAATTGTGATTAAAGTACCAATTGTCAAATTATGCAAACCTGAAGTATTAAACACTTAAACTACAATACTGATTGGATTGTGCACTTGAAGCTTTACATGACTGCCTCCAAAATATTATGATTATTACCAATTATCTTTGGTGTACAATTAAAGGCTTGAATCAAATTTATTACCAAGTGCATTTGGCAAAGTGAGTGCCCTTGTCACTCTTCTCCAACTCAAATTATCTAAGCCTCCAACAAGAACTTTACTTATAACAATTATCTTCAGTTTTGTTAATTTCAATATGCTAAGATATTTCGTATATCCAGCTTGGGAATATATTAGGTTGAATAATGTGGTATATTTGGAGATTGGTTGGTGAGAATTTTGGAACCTAGTATTTTCTTGGACCTGCTTGTAGCCTTGGAGTATTATTAGAATGTTGGCGTTCCTGGTGTAATTTTTGCATTGAATTTGGGGCTAGCTTGTAAAACCTCGCATCTTTGAAGGTGAGTCTTAGCTCATAGTCTTCTTATTGTTGAAGGCGAGCCATAGTTTGTGAATTTCTTATTATCAGATGCAACATCTTTTGGAGTCTTCGTTCCTTGAAAAAAAGGAAGACGCAGTATTTTGAAGTCCTCGTTCCTTAAATAAAGGAAGAGGCATTGTCATGAAATCCTCGTTCCTTGAAGAAAGAAAGATGCAATATCTTGAAGTCTTTGTTCCTTGAAAAAGGAAGAGGCAAATCGCTAGATGTTTATTCCTGGCATCGCAAGATGTTATTCCTCGCCTCTCACTATCTTTGAGCCTAACTGTAAGACCTCGTCATTCCAAGGCCAGCTTATAAGACTCCAGTAGCACTATTGTTGAGTCTAGCTCTAAGATCTCGTCTATCTGAGGTCCGCTTATAAGACTCTGATAGTTCGAGAGCTATTTGCGGGATATTTATTCATCGCCACGCCAGATGCTTATCCTTGGTTGGAGACCTCATTCCTTGAATAAAGGAAGATGCATTATCATGAAGTCATCATTCCTTGAATAAAGGAAGAGGCGATCTCTTGAAGACCTCGTTCCTTAAATAAAGGAAGAGGCAGTCCTCGTTCCTTGAATAAAGGAAGAGGCAATATTTTTTGAAATCCTCATTCCTTGAATAAAGGAAGAGGCGATCTCTTGAAGACCCCGTTCCTTGAATAAAGGAAAATGCACTATTTTTCGAAGTCCTCATTCCTTGAATAAAGGAAGAGTCAACATATTTTGTAAGTCCTCGTTCTTTGAAAAAGGAATAGACAAATCGCCAAATGTTTATTCCTTGCCTCGCGAGATGATTATTCCTCGCCTCTCACTATCGTTGAGCCTAGCAATAAGACCTCGTCATTCTAAGGCCAGTTTGTAAGACTCGGATAGCACTATTGTTGAGCCTAGCTATAAGATCTCGTCTATTCAAGGCTTGCTTATAAAACCCCGATAGTTCGAGAGCTATTCGTAGGATATCTATTCCCCGCCTCGCCAGATGCTTACTCCTGGCTTCACGAGATCCTATTCTTCACCTCTCACAAAGTTCACAATTTGAAAAATTTAATTTGCACAAGTTCAAAAATAATAAAAAGAACCTCCCATTGAGAAAGCTCAAAGGGGAAGCCTCTTCATATATGATCAGTCTCTATGAAGAGACGCGTGAATACTTCGACGAGGAGTTGGATTCCAAAAAAGACCACATTTGCGCTCACAAAGTATGGCACATACTTTGAACAACTAAAGTTGTTAAGGAAGCCTTAGCATGGGCGAACCGCTCAACCTCATGCTCAGGAAAGTTAAAAATACTCTTATTAAAGTAATCTCATAAAAAAATTATAAAGTACCTCCTATTGACAAAGATCAAAGGGATAGCCTTTTCATAGATGATCCGTCCCTATAAAGAGATGCATGGGCACTTCGACGAGGAGCTGGATTCCAAAAAAGACAACATCTACGCTCGCAAAGTGTAGCACATGCCTTGAACAACTAAAACTGTTAAGGAAGCCTTGGTATGGGCAAACCACTCAACCCCATGCTTAAAGAAAGGCAAGCGAACTGCCTATACTTGTGCAAATTATAAATAAAGTCAGACTAAAGTCTGAAGTGATGAAGAGCCACAATTCATAAACATTGATGTGCATACGTTCAGAAACTTATAAAGGCACACGACCTTCTAACACTTACATAAAACTATGAGTTTGCTATTATTATTGGAGTGGACTAAGTTCGGATTATACTGAAGAGCATCGCAATACATTAAATAGAAACGGTAAGTGCATGAAGTAAATAACACCAGTACATGAGCTTAAAAAAATTTATTTACTCAACAAATATTTGACTCAGACTTGGGGGACTATTGTGATACTGGTATCTTAGTATCATTACATTATTACTGCTAGCATATGTATTATATTATTGATGTCGAATACGTACTTCACATCACTGCTAGCAGGTTATGACACATATTATATCTCGGAGAAATTTAAAATGACATTATTCACTTTATCGTCATGAATAATTTGATGGGCAAATGGACCCCAAATTTATTTGGTATATGTGCAGTGGATATATTGGTATTACAGGATTGGTTTAGTCCATATTACAGAGGAGATGCTGCCGAAATTTTGACAAATTATATGTAGCATCTACCTTTCGAGTTATTCGTATGTCTCACTTATTTAGGCTATTACACATATTTTCTAAGGCGGTTCATAAGCCCTCGCTTATCCGAGCTGCTTATATTTTCGAGGCAATTCGTAAGCACTCGCTTATTCAAGCTAACACGCATATTTTCTAAGGCAAATCGTAAGTCTTGATTTATTGAAGTTGCTCGCCTATTTGGGACGGAAGCATATTATTTAGACAGTTCGTAAGTCCTCGCTTATCGGAGTTACTTACATTTTTTAGGCAATCTGTAAGACCTCACCTACTGACATATTATATTTCAAAGTCCAACCCGCACATGAATATAAGATTTAGACTTGGAGGACTATTGTTATACCCATAAATATTTTCTATTGGGCTTGGACCTCGGCCCATTTGTTTCTTTATATATATGTGTGATCCATTCCAATTAAGGGATGTTCACTAACCTTATCATCTTTCCCTCTTCCATCTCTTTCACTCATTTTTCTTTTGTTCGGCCATTGACTTGATCGTCGGAGTGTAAACGATCGCCGGATATTTTTCTTGACCGATGGCCTTTGCCTCCTAACGGGACGTTTAGTGTACAAGTAATGTCCACGTGGAGGGGACATGACGGGGATTCTGTTGGTACATTTTTGCACTCATTTTTTCTTTTATCCGATTGTTGACTTGATCGTTGGAGTACAAACCGTCGCCGAACATTTTTCTTGACCGGCAGCCTTTACCTCCTAACGGGGTGTTTAGTGTGTATGTGATGTCCATGTGGAGGGGAAATGGCAGGGATTCTATTGACACATTTTTTTGGGTCAACATACCCCACTCATAATTGGCGAATTCATAGGTTCATTTCCTGTGGATGCAAGTCATGGGACCCTCCAATAAATCTATTGGGGGTTGACTCTGTATCAATAAAATCTCATCATCCATACATAACGAATTGACATGATATATTTATATCATAATATATAAACATCAAAAACTATATATCTATTACCATACTCCAGGCTAGTGACTGATACTACAACACAAACAGTCTTTTCAACGTTTAAAAAATGTTGTCGAAAACCTTTTGCAACGTTTTTGAGTATGTTGCAAACCTCGGTGTTGCCGTAGAGTAAATGGATACGACAACATTTTTTGAGTGTTTCCATAACCTTTTTTTGAACATTGCGAATAAAATTTTGTAACGTTTTTTGAGTGTTGTCATAACCTTTTTGCTACTTTTTTTAGTGTTGTGAATAACATTTTTGTAACGTTTTTTGAGTGTCGCCTAACCTTTTTGCAACTTTTTTTAGCGTCGTTAATAAATTTTTCGCAACATTTTTTGAACATTGCTAATAACCTTTTACAACGTTTTTTACTTGTTGTCTATGCTTATATCTTTATTTTTTGCAACATTTTTTAACCGTTGCCATATGTCATTTTACATTTTCTTATTTTATATTTTTTCTTATTTGTACAGTAATTTTCACAAATCATCCACAAAATAAAAAAGAATATGACAATATCAAACAACTCCAATAATCATTATTAATTGTACTCCAAAATGTAACGATATTCATACAAAATTCAGACTCAAAATTCTGAAGCATCTAAAAATTCAATTCATTTCCAAAAAACAAAGTTTGTAGATAACAGGAGACTAGTTTGGAAATGATATCCATGGACCGAAAAATGTCTTGTTCATCAAACAACACATCTTCAACTAAGACATTGCTCACTTTAACATAATTTGATAATAGCATCTTGTAGATTGCTTTTGTTGTATGTGTCATAAAAACTCACCCTTTGAATGTGGTTTGTTGAGCAAAAGAAGTGAAAATTTTAGTAAAGAAAATTGCAAATTATGGCTGAAAGGAAATTCTTAATGAAGCAAACTAACCTTTTCCAAAAAATAGGGAAGGGAAGCAGCATGGTCCAAGTGAAAGTTGCACACAGAAAGCAACTTATCATAATAGAATATGGTGTGCTGTCGTAGGCACCCAAAAATAATATCTTAACCTCTATAAACTAATGTAGTAATGGAAGTAAGGGTCGATCCCACGAAAAGTATGTAATTCAATATTTTATTCTCCGTACAATGATTGGGGGTTTTTGTATGCAAACAATTGTAAATAAAGAAATAAATAGCAATGAAAATTAAATTAACGAAAATAATCAAAAGACTAACCTTGGTCCAAGTCCACATCCACCATCGAAAATTCACAATTGATCATAGATGCAAGGATAATTCAATTCATATTTCGAATATTTACCGTTGGAATTATTTTTCTATCTCTCCTCAATTTTAGTTTGTTAGAAATCAGCATTCTAATTAACCCTAATTATTAAATAATCACATACCAGCACTCAAGATTTAATTTAATAACAGCTTTACACAATAGAGAAATCGATGAATTAGATAACACAAACACCAACGGTTGCATTTTATCTATTTAAACATTCTTCTTAAAATTCAATAACCTCTATCGCAGAAAATCATCAAATCTCACAAGTTAAAGGAATCAAACAATTACGGATTTTATATTTAATTTAGCAGTAGATTGTAATGAATAACAAACTAGTAGGTCTCCTAGCAATTAAACATAACAATCATAGAAATAAGTGCATAAGACTATTTAATACGCAAAATAAGAATTAAACAATAAAAAAAACTATTTAGATCTCACAATACGTGGTTTCGATGCTTCAATTTCCTTCGACCAAGTGTAGAAGTTTAGTTACAATTCATGAATCTAAGAGAAAAATAGAGAAGAATGGAGTTGGGAGGCGTTCTATACGTTCTGGGTTTGTTCTAGTGTTGATATATGATCAAAAGATTTGTTTATATACGTAGTTGAACGGAATTAGGAAATCAGAAAATCGAGTCACAAAAATGAACTATGCGATCGCATAGTAGAAAGTGTTGCGGTCATATAGAACAATTAAAATAGGCCTTGAAGTTCCCTAGAGCAGTGGATGCGACTGCATTGATTTTAAGCTATGCGACCGCATAGCTTTAAAATCTTCCTCCGAACATCTTTCAGTGTTTTAGTCATATCTTTCTCTCTCGATATCTGATTGAGGTGATTCAAGAGGCGTTGGAAAGATAACTCAAAGGAATACAACTTTACTTCTAATAAAATCCTCCCATTCGATCATTTTCCATGTCAAAAATGGATCTCAATAAGAGGCTGAAAATCGATGCATAACTTTTTCGCCTGAAAGTTGGTATTTGATAATACTTTGATTGTATTTCATCCATTTGACTTCTTTCTTCATCCAATTTACATCTAACACTCTCAAATCTTCATTGTGAGGTTCAACATGACTTTTGAGTATTTGCACTTTAGTCCCGGAACTTTCGCTTTCTTTCATTTTGGTCTTTTTCCACTTATTTCTTCCAAACTNCGCATAACTCATTATGAATAAACATTCTCTCACAACTCATAATCAATTAGCTAGCTTTTTCATATGAAGATGGAGTAAACTAAACATATAGACCCTCACTGATATAAGCACTTAACTCTCATGTGTTTAAAAGGTAAGTGTTTTGCTCAAATTCATTTCAATGGAGATACTCTACCATATGCTTGCATATCTTCTCATTCGCAATCACTTAGATCACATGTTTTACAAGAATCATAAGTACTTTTCGAGTGTTGTAACATGGCTTAAGGTCAATGTGAGAAATATATGGGTATGTGACTCAAGAGCTATCGAAACTAGTGGAACAAAGATGAATAGACTTAGCTCAAACATATACATAAGACATGTAAAACCAACCACTCCACATGATAACTTCTTCACTTCGCATCTATCCCACACAAACCGAACTCTTTCTTGAAATGTCAGAAGAGTTATGAATATAGATATTTTGTAACATTGACATCACTCTCCTACATCACTTATTTTCTTTTTCTTTTCTTTTTCTTCTATCATTTACTTTTTTTCTCTTTTTTTTTCCTTTTCTTTTCTTTTCGCAACAATTTAAAAAGTTACAAAAAGTAATCTTTTCGCAACAGTCAATAAACATTACAAAAGACTTTATATTGAGAGTTTTAATAACAGGCCTTGAACGTTGCTATAGAATCAGATTTCAACAACGTTCCAAAAACGTTGTAAAAACTTGTACTTTTCGCAACATTTATAAAACTTTGCAAAAGTCGACTTTAGCAATATTTATTTAAAAAATGTTGCGAAAGCTCAATTATATTAACCAATAGCAACATTTACTTGCTAAAATGTTTCGATAAATCTCTTTAGCAACATTTAATCAACGAATATTGCCTTTTGCGTATTGCAAAAGACCATTTTTGGTGTAGTGTGAATATAATACAGCTCTCTATTCCTATAATTAATTATTATTCTAAGAAATTAGATTTTATTTGGAAATAAAATATTTATGGTCTCATAAGGAGTAATTAATGCAAATATACCCATGTTAAATTTTATCAAAAAAATTCAAAATTCAAATTCAAATAGTGGTGCTAAAGCTAGTGATAAACTCTGATGAGTAAACATATGGGTAAAATGTGCATAAATGTCGGATTTTGTGTCCACTATTTATTTGCTTATTCGAAATGTAGTATCCGAATTTTTTTTTATAACATTTCAATGCACTAAATAAGTGTGTTGAATTGGGTAAATGAGCCAAAGTATTGAGCATCTATAGAGATAAAATGAGGATGTATGCTTTTCACATAGCCTTAACAATTATAGTTCACTTGATATTTGTTAAGTAGGATCGTGTGACTACTATGGAGTATTGATTGAGTTTAATGTATTGTGACCGTAGCCTTAACTAATGAATTTTAGTTCTAACTGATTTAATATAATTGATACTCTATATTCAAACACCATAACATAGTATTAATTAATTGACTGCTTCACAGAATTACAATTTAGCTAGCCAAAATCCAGTGAAGTCCAATTCAAAGCATTTTCCAAACAAAACAATAAAATGCCACTACTGCAACATATTGAATCCAAGCAAAAATAGGCATAAGAACGACAAAAATTAAATTAAAATTAGTACTTAAAAAACCTTCTTGTGAGTAATCGTCCTCACTTGGAGCCATTGCGTGCATTCCCCGTGAACGAAACGAAATGAAACATACAATATATAGTCAAAATCAAGACTAGGGTATTATTCAAATCACATTTTGTTATTAATAAAAGTTAACAAAGCAGCCCACTATGATCTAATATTAGAAACAGCTGACCTTATAAGCACGTCAACAAAATTCCATAGACTTGGAAAACTTTTCTCAAAAAAGAAAAAAAAAAAAAAAAAACCCTACCGATGGATGCTTAGGCTTGGAGTTTTAGTGAAGTAGCTTAATATTCGTTTCATTGTCTGTTATTAGCGTTGTAAAATAATTGAGGAGAACCTCTCAAAAGCCTAGAACCTACTGTTTTTATTGAGATTAAAACAGCAAGCAAGCAAATGAAACCACCCAATAAAGCAATTCGTAAAATGATATCGGATATTCTAATAAATTCAGAAACCTATAGACTGAAAGGCAAATACCAATTTAAACTACTTGCAATACTCAAAACAAATAAAAACGCTCGTTATCGATGTTAACTAATCATTCAAATATTGGTAAATGACCCCAGCCATCTCTGACATCAAACTTGTCTTCTCAAGGAACAGCTTGGCCTCTTCTATCCTAAGTTTTTCCAATTTAGCCTCGAAGTATCCAGCGTTGGCACTTCCCATTGACATCCAGCTCTTCTTCAGCATCTCTCCTCCAATATTCATGTCAAAAAAATGAAGCACCAGCGGATATCTTGATTCCATATCTGGTTTGAGTTCATCCTGGACAATTTCTTTCTGTTTTTTCAGATAATGCCTTTTATTTTCTTTCTTGGATTCACCCATCACACTTGTCCTCTTTCTCGATTTCTTACCGCTTGTTACTACTGTCTTTTCATTGTTTCCCCAAAGTTTCTCCGAAAACTCAAAAACTATAGCATCATGCGGAGTAGAGAAACTTAGGGGAGCCCCTATCTTCTCAGCTTTCTTCAAGTTCCGAAAATATTTTTCTTCGAGTCCCCGAAGTTTTTCAGTTACTTGAATCTTCGTAAATTCCTTGTGAAGCTTGTCTTTGACGAAAATATAAAATTCAGTCTTGTTCTTTTCTCCATGCTCAGACTTAAATTCGATGAGACCACGAAGCAATATAATAACATCTTCCTCTGTGAAGATCTGGCCGAGGAAAGTAGGGGGTTTCTTCTCATTGGAAGTTTCTATTTTGATCCGAGTATTGTTCTTTGCATTTTCTTCCTCTTTCTGATGGGGAGGTTCTGTTTCTTGGGGCACAACTTTTGGGCTCTTAACTTGATCTTCTTCGACAGATTTTTCTTCTTCTCCTTCTACTTTTTCTACTGCTGCTGTTGCTATTTGTTCTTCTACATTCTCTTCAACAGGGAATACTAAACTTTTAGGAAGATTTCTTGATTTCTTTTTTCTCTTACGATGAGATTTAGGAGCATTTGGTGCCTCTTCGCTTTCTTTATCAGAAACTTCAACTTCGTCTTGTGTGACTTCTTCTTCTTCTTCTTCTTCTTCTTCTTCAGCAGATGAAGTTGGGAACACTACTTTTTTGGACTCCATTTCCACCAGAATACCTCTGCAAAAACAGCACATATAATATTTAAATTTTAGGAATAAAAAATTATATTTGTGCATTTTGCAAATACACAACGCATGCATACACGCACAGAGTACTAATTAAAAGTATTGTTTCATATAAATAAACTATAAGAACTTCTTACCAGCCAGCCAATGAAACTCAAATGTTTGTAGAAATGCAAAGAAAGAATTTATCAACTAATCTGTTTATTCTTGATTGATCATGTTATATATATATATATATATAGAAAAATGAAAAAATAGCAATAGTTTGGTTTCAAAAATTGGTGTCGGTCCCAGTTCCCAGGTCCCAGTTTCAAAAAATAGCAATACTATTATTAATTACATTGAAAATGCATTGTATTCAATTTCAGTTTTAATTTTAAATACCAACCGTTTCTCAAATAAAATCTCATCCACAATAAAAGGCTAATTCTTCAAGAAAATTAGTAAATGTAGGAGTCATTTTCTTTAGTGCCATTTTGTAATTTTCCATGCATAGAGATAGCAAAACTTTCAATGATTAGAGTTAGACATTGGGGCTTGAGCACCTTGGCACGTCGGTCAAGTCCTTAATTATTTGGACATGGTCATACCTTTTCATTTTCAAGTAATATTTTTAATGTAGTACAATATGAATACAGTGGTTTGCATGAATGAATGAAAATTGAAATATATACATACATTGTCAATTGTTATTTATTCTCGATAAACAAAAGTTGTCACAGTTACACAGTATATTCTATTTTAAATAATTTGATTGATATAATTCGAACCATTTAACTTAACCTTATGCATTTACTTAACAACTCAATTTTCAATAAAATAGCAATTGAATCAAAACGTAGATCAACTCAAATCTCTACATATGTGGGCTAAGACAACTTTTCTAAGTTCGTATCCATTTGTGACCGAATACGGATTAATATGATCTTAAAGTATAGTAGATTACAAGTCCTTTGGAATTCCATTTTGGGGACTTAAATGTGTAAAAGAATAGAATGAGAAATGATTTGCTTTCAATTTCACTTTTAAATTATTTCATGAGAAAATAGATTTTTTTTATCATTTACCTTAAAAATTCTTATAACAGTATTTTTATAGAATATTTTATTATTATTCACAGTTTTCACCTTAAAATTTATAACAGTTAACACTAGATGTTATAGTTGTGTAGCAGTTTGCAAGTTTTGTCACACCTACTTTATCCAAAATCGGTCGATAAAAAATATAAAAAAAAACCCTTTACGGTAGGAATATTAGGTTGATTTGCAATGGAAAGGAGAGTCAACGCTACAATTAGACTTCATGAAGTTAACATACGAATCTGGTGTCTAACCACAATAAATTAGAAATCAATTAAGTGGGATAAAAATTCAAGAATATTTGGTCAATCCAACACAACAATCTGGTATTCTAACCAAAAAAATGGTCAAAACATTTCATTGGACACATTACATCAACTTTATCAAAATCTACTAAAAATCTAATTTTTAAAATATCTCCAAGAGACTCTTTAAACATGAGATACTTTTTATTTTAAAAAGTCAACATTTAAAATCATTCTACAAAAAACTCTTTAAATTAATATTTTAATTTAGAGAGTGGATTTGGCTCTCCAACAAACTCACTCTTTATAATTAAATGCATTTAAAGTGTTTCAATTTTCAATATAGGAAAACAATAAAATAATCTAAAGAAAAGCTAATTAAAATAAAAGATAAACAAAAATAATAAATATTTTTTGACAGTAGTAAAATAAGTGTTGAATATAAATAGCTTGTTGAAGTGCTTCAAAATTTTAAATTTCTAAATTTATAGATACTCTTCAAATGATATAATATACTCTTTAAAAATAGAGAGTCTATTGAAGATACTCTTATATATACCAAATAGGGACTATATGTCTATCGAGGTTTCCTAACATGTTTACGGAAAAGCGTGTTTGTAAAAGCGTGTTTGTAGGAGTAAAATATGCTACCTAATTTATTATGCTTTTGATTTAGAAAATCTTCAATGTTTTCTTTTTATTATTATTTTATAGTATTTATTGCAAAAAAAAAATGTTTACAAAGTATTTTTTAAATATTTACTACAAGTAAGGTGGGTGGAGCAATTTCCACTTAAAATATTGCCTCCACACAAACAACATGCTGCTTAAATGTAATTATTTGATTGTCCTGGGTTGGGGGTGTGTATAAATATATAAATTTATCTCTTTTTTAACCATTTAAAATTTAATGTTTTCAGCACAAATTTCTTCAATCGAAAAAAAAAACACACACACACACACACACACACAATTCTATAGTTTAAGATGCAATTTTCCTGAGGAAACCGACATGTTTCTCCGTAGGAAGACAAATTAAGCTTTAAAATGCAGATAAAAATTCCTCAAGACAATAAGGTTTAAGACTCATTTAGTATTAATTGAATCTGGGTTGACATGTTCCACTGGAAGACAAATTAACCCACATGTTACTCTTCAACATGAACTCGACAACTCTTAATTGCTCCTGTTGATAAAATTGATAGTTTGAGATAGATCAAAACTGAATATTACCTTTGTTCTGATGTTCTTTTTTTTTTTCAAAAACCTACACGAATATTGTATCTCCTAAGTCCCAACAACACATGCCTTACAATATGAGGTTGAGATCACCAAATTTTAACGGTCGAATTCTGTTATTTTAATCCACTAAGCTCCCTTCACCATAAGAAACCTACAAGTTGATCTTAGCACTTGTTAAGGTATCACCAAATTTCAACATCTCCCCTCTCTATAAATATCAATGGTCCATTTATCTGTAAAAGATAAATAGCATTATTTTATTATCTCGAGCATAAAAGTGAAAACGATATCATTATTTTTATAGAATACTTTTAAATCCAATATTTTTTTTATTTGAAAACTTTCAATAATAAATTCTAATAATTAAGTAGAAGAATGGAAGCATGAATTACTAATTAATATAAGGCATTGAAAAAGCCTTAATGACTGTTGATAAGTGTAGTTTTTATACTTATTTGTGACATTAAATGATGATATTTTGTTGTCTTTTGAATTAAATTCTGCCTAATCAATGTTAAATTGTCGTTTGTACGTAAAACTTTATATTTAATAAAGAATTGAATAAAATAATACAAAATAATGGGCAAATGACAAAATTCAAAGTGCGAGAATTAAATTAGCGTAAGCTGTACAAATAAATTTATTTTAAGGATCAACTTGCAGTACACAAAAGAATTGAGAACTTGAAAAGAAGAATTAATTTAATTTGATATTGGAAGTTAATTGAGCCTCAAATTGGATTTTTAAATGGACAAAATCATTGATGTCTTAGGTTATATATATATATATAGACACACACAGTGGACAACAATTTTGGAGAGAGAAAAAAAAACACGTATACGGGGCAGCCATTATATACACATTCACGGAACAAAACCGGCTGTAACGTGGAGAATTGGGGTGAGATATATAAATATACACACAGCCACAAGAGGAAACAGGAAGATAAAAGAAAAGGAGAAGAAAAGTCAAGAATTACGGCTTGGAATAGGGGGGAAAAAAACAGGGGCTGAAGGTGTCATTCACGTAGGCAGAAGCTAGAAGAGAACGGAAAATTGCTGAATTTATTAATATATGTTCACGCAGCAGCAGCAGCTTCATCTCGAATTAATCACATTTCATCAATTTTTTATGATGTCGTTCTACTTTTGCATGTTTAAATTCAATATTATGAGTGGCTAAATATTTTTATTGTTAGGATTGATGAAATAGCTTAAGGATTTTATTATATGTTTAATTTCAATATTTTCATGTCATTTTAATACTTGTTAATTAATTATTATGTGTTTAATGCTATTATTTGTTTGCGCAATAATTAATTGATTTAGGAATAATATTGAGATCGAGAGGTTATGTATAATTTTAACTCGTGCAATAATTGACATATAAATTATAAGAGATCGAGAGATAAATATAGGCTGTGCGATCTTTGTTGCAATCCTATAGATTAATGCGTTCAATGTGTGTAAATTTATATAGAGATATAGTAAGTTCGGTCGTATGAATATGATTAGTGTTACTCGAGAGAAAACACTAATTATATCAGGTTAATTTGATCGTTGACATGTATAAAAAATGGGTGAATAAATTGGAATTAAATGTATGATAAATAACCTGAGTGAAATAAGAATTCCTAACTACCTCATCACATAATCTTTTCTCCAGTTTTAATTTGAGTTTGTTACTTTAATTAATCGTTTGTTATTTTATTTATTAGAATTTCAAAAACTTGATTTGATCATTAATTACTATTTTAATTTAAATTGAAATTAGGTTAATATAAAAATTTATGGTAAATAGTAGTCTCTTTGGGACAATATTCGGATTTAATAAATTCAACTTGTCACGATCCGTACACTTGCGAAATTTCACGAACAACTGGCCTTAGAGTTTTTATTTCACCGATTTTGACCTTTTTTGGCAATACCATTTATTAGAAGTTGAAAAAATTGGTGCTTGTTAATTTTTTTGTGCACTAACTTTGGGTGGAATTACTCAAAATCAATGTAGTATAATTTTGACTGTATTTTTTAACCTACTAATAGGTGGGTTTTGACATTTTCTAAAATTCTCTTATAATTTACTCCATAAAATAATTATTTCAACCATATATTTAGTTCAAATTTAACTTGTAAATAAAAATATAAAATTTATTTTTAAGAAAAAATCTACTTTATAACTAATGTATTTACTTGCAAGTAAATAATTATTTAGAAGATAAAAATTCATTTCTATATTAAAAAAATTACTCACAAAGTAAAAATACTATTAACAAGACAAAAATTCACTTATAAAAACTATAAAAATTACATATAGTAAAAAAAATCACTTATGTCAAAAAGTTAATTAAAAATATAAAACTAATGTATAACTGTAAATTTACTTATTAAGTAAAACATTAATTAAAATTTTAAAACTTATTTATAAGCAAATACTTCACTNAAGAATTAATTTAATTTGATATTGGAAGTTAATTGAGCCTCAAATTGGATTTTTAAATGGACAAAATCATTGATGTCTTAGGTTATATATATATATATAGACACACACAGTGGACAACAATTTTGGAGAGAGAAAAAAAAACACGTATACGGGGCAGCCATTATATACACATTCACGGAACAAAACCGGCTGTAACGTGGAGAATTGGGGTGAGATATATAAATATACACACAGCCACAAGAGGAAACAGGAAGATAAAAGAAAAGGAGAAGAAAAGTCAAGAATTACGGCTTGGAATAGGGGGGAAAAAAACAGGGGCTGAAGGTGTCATTCACGTAGGCAGAAGCTAGAAGAGAACGGAAAATTGCTGAATTTATTAATATATGTTCACGCAGCAGCAGCAGCTTCATCTCGAATTAATCACATTTCATCAATTTTTTATGATGTCGTTCTACTTTTGCATGTTTAAATTCAATATTATGAGTGGCTAAATATTTTTATTTTGGATGGATGATGTAACTTCGATTTTTATTATATATTTAATTTCAAATTTTTCATGCTATCTTAATACTTGTTAATTAATTATTGTGTGTTTAATACTTTAATTGTCTGCGCAACAATTAATTGATTTAGGGATAATATTGAGACTGAGATGTGATGTATTTTTCTATCTCTTGCAATAATTAACATAGACATTATAAGAGATTGAGAGATAATTATAAGTTATGCGATCTTTGTTGAATTCCTATAAATAAATGCTTTCATATGTGTGTGGATTTACATAGAGATGTAGTAAGTTCGGGCATATGAATAGAATTAATGTTGCTTGAAAGAGATCACTAAATACAATAGGTTAATTCGATCGTTAGCATGTATAAAAATTAGCTGAATAAATTGGAATTAGATGTATGATAAATAACCTAAGTGAAATCAGAAATCATAACTAACCAATCGAATAATTTTTATCTCCTGTTTAATTTGAGTTGTTATTTTAATTAAACATTTGTTATTTTATTTATTAGAATTTCGATTAGAAAACAAATTTTGATTTGATTATTAGTTACTATTTTAATTTAAATTGAAGCTAGGTTAATTTAAAAATTATTAGCAGATAATAGTCTCTGTGGGACGATATTCGGACTTCATAAATCCACNTATTAGAATTTCAAAAACTTGATTTGATCATTAATTACTATTTTAATTTAAATTGAAATTAGGTTAATATAAAAATTTATGGTAAATAGTAGTCTCTTTGGGACAATATTCGGATTTAATAAATTCAACTTGTCACGATCCGTACACTTGCGAAATTTCACGAACAACTGGCCTTAGAGTTTTTATTTCACCGATTTTGACCTTTTTTGGCAATACCATTTATTAGAAGTTGAAAAAATTGGTGCTTGTTAATTTTTTTGTGCACTAACTTTGGGTGGAATTACTCAAAATCAATGTAGTATAATTTTGACTGTATTTTTTAACCTACCAATAGGTGGGTTTTGACATTTTCTAAAATTCTCTTATAATTTACTCCATAAAATAATTATTTCAACCATATATTTAGTTCAAATTTAACTTGTAAATAAAAATATAAAATTTATTTTTAAGAAAAAATCTACTTTATAACTAATGTATTTACTTGCAAGTAAATAATTATTTAGAAGATAAAAATTCATTTCTATATTAAAAAAATTACTCACAAAGTAAAAATACTATTAACAAGACAAAAATTCACTTATAAAAACTATAAAAATTACATATAGTAAAAAAAATCACTTATGTCAAAAAGTTAATTAAAAATATAAAACTAATGTATAACTGTAAATTTACTTATTAAGTAAAACATTAATTAAAATTTTAAAACTTATTTATAAGCAAATACTTCACTTTTTAAGTTAAAAGTTAATTTGTATGTAAAGAATTACTTATTGTTGACCTATGATTGATTTTATATTTTGATTATAATAAACAAATTATTTTTTTATCTCTAACATTTATATTCGAGTCTTCATTATTACATGTTGCGAACTTTATGAAAATCGAACATTCACAATCAAGATTGGAAATTAAGCATTCTCAATTCAACACTCGTACCCAAAACAATTGGAGACAAATTAAGGACTTGTGTCAAATTCAAAATCGAACAACAAATCGTGCACTCGCACCATATCAATCGAAGATATTAGAACTATATGTTTAAACTCACTTGTAAAGGTAAAATACTTTAATCCTTAGCAATGACTCATTGAAAGTTCAAGTGACGAACTTTTATGCACGATAAAAATTTACTTCGTAAAATTATTTGCACAAAAATTACTTTTCAAATGTAAGAATTTCAACTTAATTTTCAATCAATTAGCATCACTTATCTCGGAAATTCTAAAGCCTACCTTGTCAGAAAATCAAAACGAACAAACTAAAATATTTTTTTTCTCTGTCCATCCGGACATCTGGGTGGTGAATCGGACGTCCAGTTTATCTCCAATGGTCAAATTTTTTACTGTTCTGTTTTGACAAAGTAATGGCTATTCAGCCGTGCGATACTATTCCGAACGTCTGGATGATCGTCTGATTCGACAGAAAATTTCACTTTTTCAACTGCTATAAATAACAACTCACTTACCATTCATAAAATAGAGCATTCCAGTGAGATTCCTTTGAGCAAAATTATATTGATTTCTCATATAATTTATTATTATCAAATTATTTTAGATTTGAAAAACTTTTGATCAAATTAACTTTTAAAAATATTTCTTCACATCAAAGATTTTCATACCACAAATCAATTAACATGGTGAAATTGGCCTTTCTCGTGTAAGAGAGTTTGGTAACGAAGGACGTAGATTATTACGTTAGATCGAACCTCCATAATTATACCGTTTGCATTATTTATCCATCTTTACTTATTGTTTTCATATTCGTGTTTATTATTTGAATTAATATATTTAGTTATTACGTACTTGATTATAGATTAGTTTTTCGAAAAAAATTTAAAAACTAATTCACACCCCTCTTGATTAGTTATTCTTGGCCTATTACTTATAAGTAAAGTATCGCTTATGAATAAAAAATTCATATAAAGAACTATAAAATTAAAAATTTCACTAAAGGGCTTATATGTAATTTTATTTTTAAATCTTTCAGAACGCTAGATAATACACTCTCAAACATGATTGGACTGTTTTAAAAATCACTACTAAAAATAACTTAAAATCGAACCATCGTAAATGCCCAAAATGATGTCGAAAAAATCCCATAACAGTTACAACAAAACTCCCAATTAGAATTATGATTTATTTCTTCGCTAGTTTTAACCCTTTTAGGTGGTGTCGCTTATGAGAAAATTCGTGTTGTTTAATTTTGTCGTATTTTCCAACCAATTAAATCGGTGAATTTTGGTCATTTTTCAAATTCTCTCCATATTTATCATCTATAAAATAATTATTTTCAACCTACATATTTTGTTCAAAAATAACATACAAATAAAATTACAATAATAAAAAAATTATTTATAAGCAAAAAAATTACTTTATAACCAAAAAATTTACTTATGAGTGAAAAAAAATATTTATAATATAAAAATTCATTTTTTTGTTAAAAAATTGCTTCTAAGGTAAAATTACTACGATTAAGATAAATATTCACTTATAAAGTATAAAAGTGTACTTATAAGAAAAAGATTTACTTATGAGTAAAAAATTATTTAAAATTACAAAATTAACTTATAACTATAAAATTTACTTATAATTGAAAACTACATATAACATAAAATATAATTATAAATAAATATTTCACTTTTTAAGTTGGAAATTAACATTAATGTAAATATTACTTATAAGTAAAATATTACTTATGAATAAAAAAA
>CAIGRB010165618.1:150615-170311 GCA_903798255.1 Fraxinus quadrangulata
CCTTCATAAACGCCCAAAATGATAACTTAAAATACCCCATAATTTTTACTACAAAAAACCCAACTATGCTTGAGAGTTCCTATAAATGGTTTTGATCGATTTTGAGTGTCACCATTTATTAAAGATTGAGAAAAGAGATGGTAGTATAATGTTGACCATATTTTTCAACCTATCAAATCAGTGTGATTTGGTCAGTTCTCAAATTCCCTTTAAATTTTATCCTCTATAAAATAATTAGTTTCAACTTACATATTTTATTCAAAATTAACTTGTAAAATAATTTTAAAAACTAGTTATAAGAAAATAAATCACTTTATAACTAAAAAATTACTTTGAGTAAAAATTTACTTATAAGATAAAAATTTACTTTTGAACAAAAAATAATTACAAAGTAAAAATACTATTATTAATACTAAAATTTATTTATAAAATATGAAAAGTTACTTATATGTAAATAATTCACTTATGTGTAAAAACATTTAAAATTAAAAAATTAACTTACAACTTTAAAATTTACTTATAAGTAAGAAATTATTTATAACTTAAAAATTTAATTAAATAAATATTTTTAATTTTAATGAACATAAACCTAAATAAATTACTTTCAGTAAAATATCACTCATGAACAAAAATAAAAAAATAAAAAAAATCACACAAATTAAAAATTAAAAATTTTTGAACTTCTGTACAATAAACTCTCCAATTGGATTTTTTGAAAACCACTATTAAAAACTACTTTAAACAACTCAAAATCGAGCCCTCATAAACGCCTAAAATGATACCATAAAAAAACTTCATAACTGGTACCACAAAACTCCTAAGAAAGCTTGTGAGTTTTTCTTTCACTAATTTTGATCTTTTTCAATGACACGGTTTACAAAAGGTTGGGAAAAATGGAGAAAGAGAAAGTTGATGGGCAGGCTCAATATATTAGTTACCCTGCTACCTAACTAACTATTGAACCTTCTAGACTAACAAATGATGAGGTAGTAACTATGTGAACCGGATTGGAATCCATCAGCATCATCCTTGAAAAATGTGGTTTTGCCTTTATAATAGAGTATCACCTCTTCTTAAGAGCCCCATCCATGTAAAAATAATAAGTATTATTTCTATGAAGATTATGTACTTAATCTAGGATCAATTTATTATTACTCTAATCTAGGTCAAAATAAAAGATAAACAAAAATAATAAATATTTTTTTGGAGTAGTAAAATTAAGTGTTAAATATAAAGAGGTTGTTGGAATACTTCAAAATTTTAACTCTCTAAATTTATAAATACTCTCCAAAAGATAGAATATGCTCTTTAAAAATAAAGAGTTTATTGAAGATGCTCTAACACTCTATTTACCATTTTGATCTAAATATGAGAGAAATGCAAACCACTAAAAATGAATATTAATTATTATATATGTACGTAAATAGTGAAATGTATACTTGAATGTGAGTATTATAATTACTACTAAATACATAAATGAAGATGAATGACAACAATTATAAATAGTTTATTGGGAAAAATGAGTTTTAGAATAACGATTTTTTTTAAAGAATGTATAATTAAAAAAAAATTGAATTTACGTATAGAATATTTTATTGTGAAAATATGTAATTGAAAATAAGTTTGAAAAAGAAAAAGAATTTTGTAAAAATCATTATCTAACCGGGGCAAAGTCTTAAAGTGGTCTGCACAATTTTGAGTCACCGAAATCAAAATCAAACCCTTGATATCATTTGATTTTTCGATTGAAAACGAAAAAAAAAAAGCCAATGTACGGATTTCCCGCGTAATTTTATTATTATTATTTTTTTTTGTTTTTGTTTTGGAAACATGATTTGGTACTTCCCAAAAAACTTGAAATGGAACGCCAACCGTTTGGCTTAGGTTCTGTTTTTAAATTTCCACTCTTACTAGCACAATTCAAGATTTTCGTTTCGCAAATTGGTTGCCTGAATATGATAGAAGAAACAGCAATGGAACCCAACGAAATGAAACCCAAACGAAGAGACGAAAATGACGAGGGCACGGTGAAGAAGGTGAGGAAAACAAATGAAATCATATTGGCTANACAAAACTCCTAAGAAAGCTTGTGAGTTTTTCTTTCACTAATTTTGATCTTTTTCAATGACACGGTTTACAAAAGGTTGGGAAAAATGGAGAAAGAGAAAGTTGATGGGCAGGCTCAATATATTAGTTACCCTGCTACCTAACTAACTATTGAACCTTCTAGACTAACAAATGATGAGGTAGTAACTATGTGAACCGGATTGGAATCCATCAGCATCATCCTTGAAAAATGTGGTTTTGCCTTTATAATAGAGTATCACCTCTTCTTAAGAGCCCCATCCATGTAAAAATAATAAGTATTATTTCTATGAAGATTATGTACTTAATCTAGGATCAATTTATTATTACTCTAATCTAGGTCAAAATAAAAGATAAACAAAAATAATAAATATTTTTTTGGAGTAGTAAAATTAAGTGTTAAATATAAAGAGGTTGTTGGAATACTTCAAAATTTTAACTCTCTAAATTTATAAATACTCTCCAAAAGATAGAATATGCTCTTTAAAAATAAAGAGTTTATTGAAGATGCTCTAACACTCTATTTACCATTTTGATCTAAATATGAGAGAAATGTAAACCACTAAAAATGAATATTAATTATTATATATGTACGTAAATAGTGAAATGTATACTTGAATGTGAGTATTATAATTACTACTAAATACATAAATGAAGATGAATGACAACAATTATAAATAGTTTATTGGGAAAAATGAGTTTTAGAATAACGATTTTTTTTAAAGAATGTATAATTAAAAAAAAATTGAATTTACGTATAGAATATTTTATTGTGAAAATATGTAATTGAAAATAAGTTTGAAAAAGAAAAAGAATTTTGTAAAAATCATTATCTAACCGGGGCAAAGTCTTAAAGTGGTCTGCACAATTTTGAGTCACCGAAATCAAAATCAAACCCTTGATATCATTTGATTTTTCGATTGAAAACGAAAAAAAAAAAGCCAATGTACGGATTTCCCGCGTAATTTTATTATTATTATTTTTTTTTGTTTTTGTTTTGGAAACATGATTTGGTACTTCCCAAAAAACTTGAAATGGAACGCCAACCGTTTGGCTTAGGTTCTGTTTTTAAATTTCCACTCTTACTAGCACAATTCAAGATTTTCGTTTCGCAAATTGGTTGCCTGAATATGATAGAAGAAACAGCAATGGAACCCAACGAAATGAAACCCAAACGAAGAGACGAAAATGACGAGGGCACGGTGAAGAAGGTGAGGAAAACAAATGAAATCATATTGGCTAACAATAAGCAGAGCTGTCGCCTGAAGATAGGCATTGGAAGCTTACAGCACGGCCTGGATGACAGTTTGCAGTTCATCCACAGGGAAAAGCTTCAGTGGCTGTTGAAGAAACTCCTCTACCAACACAATTGGGGGGAGGCATCCGGCGTGCTTAGTGTGCTGCTCAAAGGAACTGCACACGACAAGTCTCTATCTCATAACCGCACCAAGTATTTGGTATATCTTCCTTTTCGCAAGAATTTAATTTTTGAGTATTGGGTATCATCAAAGTCAAAATTTCTTTCTATTTTCTCCCTAAGATTTTAATCTCTTGAACTTGATTTTGGTACTGTATTAGGTGTTACCAATGCTAACATTATACTGTTTTTAGGGATTTTTGTATTCCTACTGTTTGACGTGAATCCTGCATAGCATTGAACCTTTGTGGATTAGCATACTTGTTTTTTGGCTATCACTTATAATTCCAATTCATCCTAAGGCTAGAATGGATTGTTCAACTGTTTTTATGAGAAAAAAAATTTAAATTTCCATTCCCCTCTTTGGATATGTTGAAGTATTGATGATAGATATGGCACACAAGGATTCATAATCTCCACATACAATATGGCAAGAGTTAACTGATACTCTGTATTATTTATATGCTCTCTGTTTGATTCCTGACCTTCCTCTCTTTAGAGTTTTGGCAATCTTTCATCTATATGTAACTACTCTTTTTCTCATTCATATCATGTCAATCATATACACAACGTCATTTGGCTTCTGGTTATGTTCCTCCAAATTATATGTAGATTTTTTATGGTATTTGTTTGCTGATGCATACATATCCACAATATTTACAGGCTGTTCTGGAGATTCTAAACTATATAAGAGGTGAAACTATCAACCCAAGAAAAATTCGAAATGTCTATGGACTGTGGATGCAAAAAATTGGCCGTCTGAAAAATTGGCCAACAAAGGTACGCTATGGAAAAATTATTTCTTGAAAGATTAATAAAAGTTTGTTCTCCATGAAATAATTGATAATTAATAGCTTCTTCTACTCATGAAATACTACGATTTAGATTTCATAAACGTAGTGTTTTTTGCTTCTTTCTTCTTCGTATATTTTTCAACCTAAGGAAATTATTTTAATGAAAGGAGAAAGACTTTTTTCTACCTTGGTAGATAGGTGATTCTATCCTAATTTCTGTTTGTGTCTAGAACAAGTCAATCACAAAAGGTTTGTTATTTCTTTTTTTGTGAATTCTAATTTGCAAATTCAGTTTAATGCAATACTGAAATTTTGAGTGCTGCACAGGATAGGTTTGCTGTCCAATTGGAATTTATTCTTTACTGTCTCATACACGGAATGAATGAGGATGCGCATATGGCTACTCTATGGTATTGTCTTGGTTTTCTTCTACATTTTAGTTTAGTTTTTGTAAGATTCTATACGTCTCTAATCCGAAGTAATTAAATGCACTATTATTGACTAGTGTCCATTTAGATGTCTTGGAATGAGCATATGTTACTCTATAATACACGTAGCTGAATTCAAGAAAGCTCTAATCTCAACTGGTCTAGGATAAGCACTGCAATGTGTGAAATAAATGGCTGTAACCAGTATTTTTTTTTAGATATTATAGTGTTCTTTTTTGTGGTTCTAAGATCTCAAAAGTCACAAGTCTGTTGAAGGAGATAAAACATTGTTGAGCGGGATGAGCCACTAATTTACAAGTTTATTAGATTCTTTGATGAGTATTGAGGTATTAAAAAGAATTTTTTGTTGCTAGCATGTTTCGGGTAATGTCTGTTTAATATGATATTTTTCAATTAAACTTTGTGAAATATTGAAGTTCAATTATTGAGGTGGTTGTGATTGTGGAAAGCCAGTAAATAAATGTTTGCGTCGACTAATGAACTTTTAACGTCATTTTTGACGTTAAACCATTAATCAGTCTTATGCAGGAGCGTGGTTTTGAGAGTGACCCAGTCTCAAATTTGGTTGTGGGCTTGACATTTTGTCATCTCTGGTATTCTGGACTTCCAAAAGAGTTACAGTGGACAGAGTTGGACTCATTTGGTAATTCCAAGCAATCGGAAATGCCTGCATATGGAATTTACAAGGGGTATGATGCTTTTGAAGCTGGAGGATCCAAATCCTGTTTACAGCGTGATTCAAACACCTCTATCGCCAATGACAAAGAATCCATGTATATTGATGCTAATAAACTGAAAGAACCTACGCGCTGTCATTTTCAGCCACAAAATTTCTGCACGAGTTCTTCTGAGGAAAGTGAACATGAAAAATATTTCTTCTGTAATCATAGTGGTGATCTGCCTCATGTGTCTATTTTTGACACTCGTGGTGAGTTTCAGACCTTGTGCTCTCTCCCGTCTTCTTTTTTAACTTCTGATAGGTGCAATTCTGTAGGTACGATGATGTATCTTGCTAACGTCCAAATATTCCGTGTTTCACTAATTTATTTCTGTCCACAATTGTGGTTTTTAGGCAATTTGCACTTCCTCTATGTTTATTCCTTCCTCTAACTCTTAATCTCAAAATGTATATTATGTATTTGTACCTGAAAAGTCTGGGTTATAGTTTTACATCGTTGGTCAACTACATTGACCTTTTTTAGCAACTAAATTGTTTGTTGCAGCATGCATTTTATGTTTGTTTATCTTGTTAGGTGTTCAAACAAAAAGTAAATTTCCTTGTCTTGTATGCATAGGAGTAAATAGAGCAGGGTCATAATTTTCATAACTAATCATCTATACTATACAAACCTCTTCATCAATAGCAGCAGCTGGCTTAAGCGACCACACATTCTTTGAATTGGGTTGATTTAATTGCACAATTTTTGGGATGTGTACCTTTATGCCATGCTTCAATTATGTTCTTGAATATATTGGAAAATGTAGGTCTTCCTCCATGGCTGCTGCCTTTGCATTTGCCCGACTCTCGTGAAACTTATGAGGGTTTGATGAATAAGCACAGGAAATTTCATAATGACTACTATAAGAGTGCGTTGAAGCATTTGCGTGTTTCCCTTCAATCAACAGTGCCAGTAATGGAGGCTTTTCACCCTTTAATACAGGTAATGCAGTTATTATGCTTTGTATGGCAATTGTCTGTCATATTCATCAAATGACTTGTTTGTTTTGAAAATGAGCAGAATTCTGTTTTGCTTTTAAAATCCAGCTACCATTCCTTATACAGCGATATATACACCAATTGTTTAAGGCAATTTTTAAATTAATATATGTGGTCCCTTGTTAACATTTTAAGCTAAGCTAAGCCCTGTAACTCCTAAACTTGATGTCAGCTACGTACACTTCTGCCTCTTCTTTTGTTTTAATGCTTCATTTACTCAAAGGTTGATGAAAATAGAACCAATTGTGTCCATACGAGGTTATTTCTAATTCAGAAACTGATTTACTTTTTACGTAATGCCTTTTGAAGCAACAGAGTTTTCCGGTCATATAGAATGCTACAGAACTACACAGTCAACCTTGCATAGTAGAATTATTGTGTAGATTTTCATAAGAAAACACAGCAAAAAGAAAGTAATCTGTGAAAGTAAAAATCAACGGTTGCAGTTATGTTTTGTCATAACAAATAGAAGCACAGCACCTACAATTATTGATTGTGTACTAGTTTTCCAATTCATGCAGTCAATTACTTTTTCTTTTTAATTAGAACAGGTTCCATCGTTGTTATTTTGGCAGATGCTTCTTCTGGGAGATCGGGTCAACGAGGCTCTTGATGAACTTGAAAAATCATTTAAAATTTCAGATACAGCGCTCCAGTTAAGGTAATGGTTTTCTTCTCCAAAATATCAATTGTGGCTGCTGAGGATGCAAAATAAACTGCACTGAATAGGGACTATTTACTATTGGCATTCAAATAATAATGTGATACAGTTTGAGAAAAGAATAAGAAAATGAAATAGCATTTCTGTTAATTAGTTAGTAAGATAGTAGGTGTTTTTACCTAGTCAAGAAATCTGTAAAAATGAATGTTATGGTAGTAACAATGCCCATAAATGCCGGATGTGGAATTAACAAGGATAACTAAATACATATAAGAAATTACCTTGAATATTGAATGTTTAAAAAGGCTTAATCAAAGGCTTTCCAATAAACTAATTAAAAAAAAAAAAAAACTAAAATATGCTCAACTTGGAAGACACATGAAATAGATGGATAAAGTAGTTTAGAAACAAGTCTTAAATTAATAATCTAGTAACAAAATTATATTCTATTACTAGAAGTAGAAACAATTAGAAATCTAATGCATCTTCACTTCTAATAGATTTTTGAGAGAATCATCAGCATCCCCTTGATCACTCTTAATTTGTTCTCATTCTTCGTCATAATCCACCACTTGCTATGTGTATTGTCTTCCTCTTCTCTTTCTGTATAAATAGAAAAAGAGTGAAATAAAAGGATCCACCCCTAAATCATTCTAGGTAGTAAAGAAACAACCTAAAAATCCAAGGCTAGTAAAATGTTTATGAAACGACGCAAGACAAATGAATGAATACCTCAGTTTTCATGATATTCTTTCTCTAAAACTTTCTCATATCTGTAGGATCATTTCATTAAATGAGACACTGGAAATTTCAGTTACAGAACAACTCGACGTAGTGAGATTATAGATGTGTCCTATTTGTTGACTATCCTTGAATTATTTCTCTCAAAATTTTTTGAATAGTCAAAAGGGTTGTCAATCTTTCTTTTATGAGGTTTCTTTTCGTGCAAGTCATTCTTCCAAGTTCTTGTTGATTTGCGAATTAACCTATTTTTAACTCGTTGAATTATACTTGTAAATCTTTTGTCCTATAATGATATAAGGCATTTCTATGGCTGGTCTTTCGTAGAAAAATAGTACTTGTGAAATAGTTTAAAATAAACGACATCGTTTCTATTTCTCACCTGGAATTCATGTGATGTGCTGAAAGAACCTAGGATGTATTGTGATGTTGCAAGATGGATTTTAGTGTACGCTTTAGGAAGCTAGTTATATTTGGTTTTTCTGAGTCATTTCATTTATGATATGAAAGAAAAATGCATATGTATGTGTATGCAAGTGTAATTTGAACATATTGGTTTCATTTGTTGCAGAATGAAAGCTGCTCTCTTGGAGCATTCTAATGGCATAAACAATGTGAAACTCTTTACATGCTTTGAGGACATTTTAAAGAAGGATCCAACATGCAGCAACTCGTTGGCTAGACTTGTTGTCATGCATCAACGAGGTATGTTTTTAGTGTCTTTTCAGAAGGTTTCAAGCTGTTTGTTTCGTTATCTAATCACTTCTTAATAAGATCAATTTTGAATAGTTCCGGCATCATTTGTTATGTCATTATTTTCAACCACGAGATTCTATTAATTGCTCATTTATCTATATTCTTTTACTCCTTTTTGCTATTATACTTTAATGTTCACTCTCCCTCCTCCCACAATCACACACAGACAAACCCGCCCACCATATATTGGAAATGAATGACCAAGTAGTGTTTCTTTTTTGGTCAGTTTGTAACTTTGTTGAGGGTTCGAAAACAATTCCTGGCAACTCAACTCACAAGGACCTTTTGGTCTTCTGACAATAAAATAATATTTCCTGTTGAACATATTATGCACTTGCTAATATAAAATAAGCTTTCGAATGCCATCCAACATTTTCTCTATCTATTGGTGCTGTTGTGTTGAATTGTTTAGTTTCAGTTTTACTGTTAATGAAATAATAGAGGAATTTGCGTTTCTATGGAATTATTCTCTTCTGCCTTAGTTTTACTAAAATTGTCGTGGTACCAGATAATTGTGGCCCACATTTCCGAAACTAAATTCTAGGTATAATATGATGTTTGCTTACTCAATGACAGGGGATTACACCACTGAAAAACTGGCGGAAATGATAGCGTTACACTTAGATGCTACATATGCAAAATCTGACACGTGGAAGGAGTTGGCATCTTGCTTTTTGAGACTTCGTCTGAGTGAAGATGATAGAATGTCTGCATGTTCTAATGGCAAAGATGGGTACAATCAAGTTTCCCCTTATCATTCTAACAAGATTCCGAATATATTTACTAGCAGTGAATCAGGGAAAAATTGGAAGCTCCGTTGCAGATGGTGGCTTAATCGCCATTTCAGCCACAGCATTCTCCTGTCAGATATTGCAACTGGTAATCATGTTTTCTATATTGTCAATTTTAGGTGGAAGAAGATCAGCCAATTAGCAATGAGACGTTTTTCTTCATGCACTAAGTATTTAGTATTTCACTTGACTTAGCATGCTGTTAACATTGTCGAATGTTCAAAACATAATTTTTTATCATATGGAGATTGATGCATTAGTATTTTATCTGCTGATGTTATATTTGTTTCTAATTTTCTGTTTTCTTATGGCTACAGGTGATTTGGAGCTTTTAACTTACAAAGCTGCAGCAGCTTCACATCTATACGGACGGGAGTTTAAGTTTGTTGTTAAGGCTACTGAGTGTCTGGAGAAGGAAAACACTATGGAACTGTATTCTTACCTACAGATGCACGTTTTGAATTCTGTTGGTTTTTATTTCAATGTGAAGAGAAATAATTCCTAGGAAGAAAGTTTGCTCTCTGTATCGACCATTATTTGTAGCTTGTATTTTGGTGGAGGTCGAGTTCCTGTGGAATCTTTGTACTGGTTGTTTCTTTGGGACATCGGAGGAGTAGAAGCCTCAGTTTTTGTTATTTTTGTCAACTTTTATCATTAATGTTAGCTTCAAAGCCTCCGTGAAAGGAGTGTTGAATGTGTATTTTATACTTGCAGTTAAGCAGGCTTTATTTATTTATTTGACTATTTTTGCTGTTTGAATATTTATCTTTTTTTTCATATTTATCTATGGGTCTCATGAAATTATACTTTCACATCAACTCTTATTTAACAATTGCTTTTTTCCGTTCTATTTATATAAGCTGATTTTGTTTTTCACACGAATTAATAATTTTTATTTAATGTTATTGGAAAAGTAATTTTCGCAAAGAATTTTCTTAGTTCACCCTTATTTTAATTATCAACAATTAGTAGTAGTATTATTTAAAAATGATGGTGGGAAATACTATGAACCATTTAAGCTCTGCTCCCTCCAAGAATGTGTGTATGTATTTGGATGATTCCAAGAATTGAGAAAAATTGGTTGTAACTAGACAAATGAAATAAGGGTATGTTAATAAACGAACAAAACAAATATACTCACATTAAATAAATATGAGTATAATTTGGAACAAGAAAGTAAGGAAAGTCAGTCTATATAAATGGGATAGAGAGAGTATTAATTTGGCATTTATTGTATAGAAATAGAGTTGATCAACAAAGATAATACCTGGCTTGCTAAGTTCCAAGAATCAGTATCAATAAGTGATAAGTGCATTTTTACATACTTATCTTATTGTCAAAACATGAAAAATTATTGATTAGTATGTTGGAATATAACTTAATTCTATGTAATTTATATTTTGCAGGACAAGTGATGAATGTAGCGGAAATAAGGAGAAACGAGTGAAAAATGATCAAAATGGAAGAAAACGAAAGTTCAGAGACTAAAGTGTAAATATTCTAAACTTGTTTCTAACCTTGTGATAAAGATTCGAAAGTGTTATAGGTCAATTGGATGAAAAAAGGAGTCAAATAGATGAAATATAGCCAATCATATATCAATTTTCAAGCTGAAAAATTTTACACCGATTTTCAGCCTCATATTTAGACCAGTTTTTGACATAGAAAACGATCGAACTCGAAGATGATATCTGAAGTAAAGTTGTAGCCCTTTGAGTTATCTTTCCAACTCATCTTGAATCACCTCAATAGGATATCAAGAGAGAAAGTTATGGCTCAAAAATGCTGCAAGGCATGCGCTTCACACCAAGGCAGCGTCGACTGAGGCTACCAAAATCCTTAAGGCGGGCGCCTCAAGCCAAAACGGGGAGACAAATTTAGTTTCCTTATATTTGTTTTGGTAATATTTTAGGGCAATTTTGGAGGGATAATAAAAGGAAAAATTTCGTGACTTTGAAAGGGGAGAGCCGTATTTTGAGTACAAAGGAGTTTCATATTACTTAGCCTCCCAATTCTTGCTCAAGAAACTCATGAAAAACTAACATTCTTGATGAAACAAGGGGATGAACTCAATTGGATATGGTAATTTCACATCTCTTATTTCATGTAATTGGTCTTTTCTTACTGAATAAACTTAGCATTTAGAATTTTCTTTTCATTAATTTACATTGAAATCGGTTTAATATTTACAAAATTTTTCATGGATTCAGTCATGCTTCTTCCATTGTTAAATTAAATTGTTTGTTGAGTTTCAATTTCAATTACTTATTATTGAGATTAATTTAACTTTTATCAAATCCTTCATAAATTCAGTCATGCTTCTTCTATCGTTAGATTGAACTAATTGTTGAATTTTAATCTCAATTTCACTTTATTGGCGGATTGATTAACGCCTTATGTTTGATGTATATGGTTGATTTTTGATCTTATTCCGATAAAATTGTGCGCATATGTCATAAGTCTAGATTCTAAAATTACATTTGTAAATTAAATTGGGTTTCACGATATATCTTCCGATTAGAGTATCGGAATAAAAGCCTCTAATTGTGTTATAAAAATGAAATAATTGATATAAACGATCCAATCCAATTGAAGAAATTCCGATACTTCACTGCCTCAAATTATTGATTTTAATTTCATATTTCAAATATTGAATTTCATTATACATTGAAAAGAATAATTTACTCTTCTTGATCATTTGAGCATTTTCTATCTCTTTGTGGATACGACATCCCAAAGTTGCACTATAACTACCGCGTTATTCTTTGGGCGTAATCAACAAGTAATAAAGTTGCAGTAAAAGAAGGGTTTTGCTTTCAAAACTTGATGTTTGTGTGCTTGTAATATGGCTACTCTAATGCCCAAAAAAGCAATTATTTTTTAAAAACTAATTTTTCAATTATTGACATTTTTTAATGAATTGACTGTATTTTGTTTGCACGATCATATAACTTTATATTGGAATTTAAAAAGAAAACAATTAAATTAAATATTTCGCATTCTCAATAGTTCAAAAATTTACCCTTGGAATAGCTTTGGATCGAGATACAACACCTTGTGGAATTCCTTGATCATCTACTCGTTCAACTCGAGATGACTATGGCACAAAATATATGATTACTCAAACTACAAATCATGTAACAATGATTTCTTCATCTCAACCAATCAACGTGTCTATTAGAGAAATCAAAACTAACAATACATAATAAATTTGTTAAATTTGTCAAAAGCTCTTACATGAAACAACACTAGGACAGAAGAGATCGGACATTCTTCATAACACGTGTGACTAAAATAAGATTATAACATTTTATGGTAACTTATTCAAGTAATGCATGTCTTGAATTTTTATGAATAACCCTGAAAGGAGTCAATGTCCAACATATTGTTCATCGCTTTCCCAGATCAGGATTACTTTCATTCAACCATTCAAAATTAAAGTAGAATAAAATAAAATAATAATATAAGAAGTTCCATAATCAATATTAGCCACCATAAAAACTACAAGGTACAGCCACGTGGCCATCCTGGTTTAACTGTGGGCCGCGGTACCGAGCCTACAGGCAACCGAGCTGTCGAGCCCACAAGCCGCCGAGCTGTTGAGCTTACAGGCCCATGTATTTTCGAGGCCAAAGTAGCTCGAAAACGAGGCCCAAGTAAATTCCGAGGCCAACAGGCTACAAGGCTCCTCTGCTAGTGAGAGCCTACGTGCAAGGATTGAACTCATGAAGATCTTTATTCGAATGATTGATGTGACATTTGTAAAAAATATGTCTGTATCTTGTCCTCTCAATGTAAGAGCACTTAATGTTTTAAAGGGCTAGGGAAGTCAATCTGATGGCTATGATTTGATGCTTTGGCCGAGGAGATGGGGCCACATGTAATTTGATCCATGGGTCACCATTCTATTTGTAACACTATAAATATCCCCACCATGTAATAATTGAAGGCTAATACAACTCCGAATACAAAAACACTTGGAGCAACCCGAGTTCATTCTATTTTACTCTCTACAACTATTGATCTATTTACATATTGATTGGTTCTTATCTCAAAATCATAATCCGTTGAACCTTGCCGGAACCCGAACGAAAATGTCTCGTGTCGTCTATCTTATCCCACGTCAATCGGAGTAATATTGATCGTTGATCGGCGTCTACATGTTGGATTGGACTTGCATATGCACGAGTGGATCCGACATCTGTTGGCAATATTTTTTGGGATCAACAGATTAGCGCCGTCTGTGGGAAGCCACACTATAACCACGAGTAACCCCATGGAAAAAGCATTTTGACAAAATATTTTGGGTATCCCCCTTGAAAAAGGATTTGTTCCTGCAAAGGAACAAGATGAAGCCCATAGAGTTGGAAATATTTGAGTCTAGGCCCAAAAAAAGATGAGTTCAGATGGAGACGCCCCTCCCAGGTGTATGAGGGAGAGTGACAATGAAGTCCAAACCACGGCCAACCCTGTAGCTCGACTCCGACTTCACCACCATCACAGACGAGGTGGGATGAGGATGGCAGCTCGGCTCACGGGAAAATGGCAACTATAGCAGCCAACATGAGGAATATCACAAACCAAAGTTTAGCCATGCAAGAATTATTGATGCAAATACACGGCCATGGAGGACGTCCAATCACTCCCTTTGCTCCTCAGGAACAATATCAATAGGAAGAAGATGTGCAAAGCCAAAGAGCTCGTCCTCCCAGGCATGCAAGGGGAACCAACCCTATAGAGAGGGAGGTAGGAGTTGATGTCTTTTCAAACTACGCTTCTGGCTGACCCACCAAGACCCCACTCAACATGGAAGATTACTTCCCTCTAGAATATGAACCAGAATATGGGCCTCAGAGGTCTATCAGCGTATTTGACCGGCTGAGCCGAGCCAAGCTGAGGCATAGGCAGCAGGCCGGAATGCCAGTAGCTCGAAACAGACCCCAGTCCTCACCTCCTGAGACTTGGCAGCCGGAGGAAAGGCAAAAATATGGCCCCCGGACTGTGCCACTTTGGTATGAACGTCAATTGAGGGATGAGGAGCTAAGAAACCAGGCAAGACCTTCTGCACCATCACCAAGGTATGAGGCTGATGAAAATTATGATTCAGACAGTCTCCAGAGGTCTTATGACTTGGACGATGATGATGATAACCTACCATTTTCACAAGAATTGAGGAATGCCCAGGTGCTGAGCCATTATGCGATGCCCAAGATACCAAAGTACTATGGGAGAGACGACCCAGCTAAGCATTTGAATAGCTACAAGACCCACATGAGTTTGAGAGGCGCCACCCCGGCTGTGAAATGCAGAGCTTTTCACTTGACCCTAAGTGGAGCAACAGAAATTTGGTACATCAGGCTACCACTTGAGAGCATCAGAAGTTGGCCAGAATTCAAAACCACTTTCTTGAAAAGATTTGCTGTAAGTAAAGAAGGAGAGGCCCCCATCCAATGCCTCAGGACATGAGGCATCAGTACGGTGAGACTCTAAAGAGTTTTCTATCTTGCTTCACAGATGAGATGACATATTGTGTTCAAGTCACTGACTGTGAAGCTTTATCGGTGCTAAGAGGAGGCCTAAACATGAACACATTATTTTGGAGAGATGTCCAGAACCAGAATCCAACTACTTATGATGCATTGCTAGAAATAATGAGGCGAGAAATTATCAATGAAGAGCTAATTGATCACACAAATAGGGCTAGCCAAGGCCTCCGGCCTCAACAAAGGCAATGTAGGAGAGGACCTACGTCCCACTTGATCGACCACCAGTGGAATCAATCCGGCAACGAAATTGCCCCCAATTCACGCCAGACACTCACCACGGCTACCTTGAATATTGTACCCATATTGGCTTACGAGGAAGTGCCAGCCATAAATCCTCAGCAAAGTGGACCTTCGCAATAGGCCCCCCATAGAGGTCAAGGTCGATGATGTGATTCGGGTCTTAGAAGCAGAACGAGCCCCCTCAAGTATTGCACATATCATCATTCATACAGTCATGATACTACTAATTACAGGGATATCACATACCATCCCGGATGAACAAGCCCCCGAAATAACAGAAGAAACGATACCCAAAGGAACATGCCCCCACCTAGGCATCTCTAGCCGCCTAGGCGTGATGAGGCCTCCCCACCATCGAGACACATCACCTCGGCGGGAAAGAGATCTCGAAGAGGAAAGAAATAGAGAGGGGCAACGAAACCGTCGAGGCCATCAAAACCAGTTGGGAGTACCCCCATCCACGAGATTGATACAAATTTCGGAGGTCCTTATGTTGGTGGTAAAACAAGGAATTCCTAAAGGAACTATGCAAGAGAGGTTAAAGGCCAACCACTAACTAGCTACATAGTGGATAATAGCTCCCGGAGGAATATGTCGCCTCCCATTACTTTCATGAATGAAGACTCGGAGGATGTCCATTATCCCCATTGCGACGCCCTTGTTGTAAGGGCTATAGTGGCCAGAAACGGGTTGAAACAAATGTTGTTAGATAATGGTAGGTCCGTTAATATTCTCTTTGGAACCACATTTGACAAGATGATCCTGGACCACGAGTTGATTTCCATCACCACCCCTTGTACGGCTTCATTGGAGATAGCATAATCCCAAGGGGCAAGATTACACTTGCTGTGAAGATGGGAGAACCTCCTCTATCAACATTGAATTTCATGGAATTCTTGGTAGTTGACAACAGGTCCACCTACCATGAGGTCTTGGGAAGGCCCGCATTGAAAGATCTTGGAGTCGTCACTTCCATCCACCACATATGCATGAAATTTCTAACTGAGCAAGGGGTGGAAACAGTAAAAGGTGACCAAAGAGGAGCTCGGGAATGTTATCTGAACTCCATCTGAAGGCAGAACCCAGGGACATTAACATGATATCAGGCAAGGCCAATATGGACGTTGCCAATAAGGTGCCTACATTCGACGAAATTGACCCCCGCATCATCAAGACTGACTCTTAAACAACCCCAATGGAAGAACTAGAGACTTTCCCTGTGGACCCGTCGGAACCCTCCAAGCTATTGCAGGTGGGTAAGGGTTTAGCTCCAGAATTTAAGGAGAAGCTTAAAGAGTTCTTGTGTAAGAATCTAGATGTCTTTGCTTGGAGGCATGATGATATGATAGGCATTGACCCAGGGGTCAGTTGCCACCATTTAAAAATTGATCCCAACGTTGCCCCACATAGACAGAAGAGAAGAGCTTTGAACCTGGAGCGATATGAGGCTTTGAAAGAAGAGGTACATAAGTTAGTCAAGAATGGCTTCATCTGAGAGGCCCTTTACCCGAAGTGGATCTCTAACTTGGTTCTGGTAAAGAAGTACAACGGGAAGTGAAGGGTATGCATCGATTTTTTCGACCTGAACAAGGCCTGCCCTAAAAACAGCTTTCCACTCCCCAGGATAGATCAACTGGTAGACTCTACTGCGGGGCATGAGTCTTTGAGCTTCATGGATGCTTACTCCAGCTATAACTTAGGCAGTTCAGCAATTCACTTTGCCTCAGCTCCAAAATAAGTTCAGCTATCTTCATTGCTCTGAGCTTCGACACTTAAGCAATTCGCTCTGCCTCAGCTCCAAAACAAGTTCAGCTATCTTCATAGTTCTGACCCTAGACAGTTTAGCAATTCGCTCTGCCTCAACTCCAAAACAAGTTAAGTTATCTTCATAACTCTGAGCTTCAACAGTTTAACTATTCGCTCTGCCTCATCTCCAAAACAAGTTCATCTATCTTCATAGTTCTGAACCTAGGCAGTTCAGCAATTCACTCTGTCTCAGCTCCAAAACAAGTTCAACTATCTTCATAGCTCCGAGCCTCGACAATTCAGGTATTCGCACTGCCTCAGCTCCAAAACAAGTTCAGCTATCTTCGAAGCATATGAGCTTCGTCAGTTCAGGTATTCACTTTGCCTCAGCTCCAAAACAAGTTCAGCTATCTTTGAAGCATATGAGCTTCGTCAGTTCAGGTATTTGCTCTGCCTCAGTTCCAAAACAAGTTCAAGTATCTTCATAGTTCTGAACTTCGAAAATTCAGCAATTCGCTCTACCTTAGCTCCAGAACAAGGTCACCTATCTTCATAGCTCTGAGCCTCGGCAATTCAACTATTCTCTCTGCCTCAACTCCAAAACAAGTTCAGTTATCTTCATAGTTCTGAACCTAGGCAATTCAGTAATTCGCTCTGCCTCAGCTCCTAAACAAGTTCAGCTACCTTTATAGCTTTAGCCTCGACAGTTCAGACTTTATTGAGAGAATAATGTTACTTGTATATAAACAGTTATATAATGATTCACATATAGAAAATAGGGGAGTTTTTTTTTTTTTTTTTTGTTGAAAAAATTCTAACCCAATCATATCTTACCGTAATTGAGAATAAGACTTTGTTTTTTTGCTTTATATTTTGACAAGATTTAGTTCTTTAATTATAAATGCTGGACTCTTCAGTTTCTATGTAAATATTTGTGTTCATGCCTATGGAGGCCATTCTGGACTAGCCAACATTTTGTTACACTATGTGAAGACATAATTCAGTAGTAGTCCTAGAAAAGTTCACTTTAATTCTATTATTCAAATTTAAAAATTGAATGATTATTTAAACTACTTAATATTATAATCATCATAAACTCTAATTAAGAAACAAAGAGTTGACAATGAGAAATGAACCAAAACCTCGAACGATTAGGACAACATGAGGTGAGAATAACAAAATGCTTCTCATACGGGCTTTCAGAAAATAGTATAAAGAGAGACGATCAATTTGTTAATTACAACATAACTGGCTAACTTGAGATGGTAGTTAAAGAAAATAGATGGACGAGTCTTTAATAGATATAGATTGTAAAAACTTTTCACGACATGGACAAGGGAGTAGAAAATAGAATCATGTTGATGGACTGGTCATGCCTAGGCTTTGACAAGCAACAAAGTCACACTTCAAAGTTAACATTTACGACATTAATATTGAAATTTTTATAATAAGATCATGAAGCTTTTAACCATATAATATAAAATGCAGAAATAGTCACCATGCTTGAAAAGGGCAACATAGTTAGTGAAGTAACTCTAACACAAGCAATGGAATAAATAATGGAAATCATGAAATAAATAATTACTCTAGTGTAAAGAGTAACAAGTGAACCGAAACTCTAATCCATAAAACCTAATTCTCATGCATTGTTCTTACATTCTATAATAATTTACTCTTAAACAAGAAATGTGAGCTTGTCCTTCATTTTTTTTCTCTTAATAAATTCAAGAAAAATAAAGTGATCAATAAAAATTCAAAGCAAATAGAAACTCATAAATGATTACCTACCTAATCTTTAAGAGATTGCACAACATCATCTCCTTAATCAAATCTAACTTCTTATAGTAGAGCTCGACCTCCTTTATCAAAAGTTTTTTCCATTCTGCCTTACTATATCTTGAATTGGTACTCTAGTTCTTCTCGAGCATAATGAATCCTATATTTTGATCTGAATCTTTGTAAACTGAGAGTAATGCTTGTCCTTGTTTACAAAGTAAAAACCAGTCATGTTTTTATCCCCATGCATAGACTTGAAGTCGATCACACCTTGAAGCAAAACAATGACATTGTCGTCCGTGAAGATTTGGCCATATAAAGTTACGGGTTTCTTCCTATTAGTTTCTTGAATGTCGGTCAATTTGTTGTATTGAAGAGGATTTTCTATGGGGTTTGAGGATTCAAAAGCCATGATGGCTTTGTTTTGAAAATCAAAACCAGAGCTGAGAGATTGTTCTCTAGTTTTTGATGAAGTTTAAGAACTGTTAATATTGTATAGCTACTCAATTTACAGAATGTTTCTCGCACACAGATTACATTGATGTGTAACACGATTAAATACAAATTCTCAAAACTATTCTAAGTAAGAGTGTTGGATTAAATGCTAGTTTTCACACATAAATTATTCCCTTGATAGTAGGCTAAGTATCTGTGTAGGATTCCCTTGATATTACTCAATTTACTCTCATTCTCTACTCTACAATTTACAAATTATCAACATTCAACAATATCATAATTATCATTCATTCATTTCATTATATTATTATTATCATCTTCCTTCACTTTTCAATTTTTATATTCATTTTACTTTTACAATTCATTTTATACACTACTACATAATCTTCATTCACTTCTCACTTCTACATTTTTCGTCAAATCTTCAACGTTCAATTTCTATTATTAGCAAATGGATGCACGATCATTTGTTGAAAACTTGTTCGGTATGGAAGGTGAAACACCTGCCCAAAATCAAGTTG
>CAIGRB010165618.1:173894-203901 GCA_903798255.1 Fraxinus quadrangulata
CCGAGCAGGCGAGCTCGCTCACGAGCCAGCTCGCCCAAAACCCAACGAGCCGAGCTTCGTTGGGGACGAGCCACGAGCTCGGCTCGTCCGAGCACGAGCCGAGCTCGTTCGGCAATGGGCCGAGCCGAGCATGCCACCCCTAGTTGTTTCCATTATACGCCCCCGCAAGATAGAGCTACCATCAGTTAAGCCTATCTTGTTTCTCAACATTTCTGTTAGTTGACGTGAAAGCGCCTTTGTGAGAAGGTCAGCCAACTGGTCATGAGTGTTGACATGGTAAACATTGAGGATTCCACGCTGAACCAAGTCCCGCACGAAATGGAGATAAATCTGAATGTGTTTAATTTTGGAGTGTTGCACGAGATTGAAACTAAGGTATGTGGCCCCCAAATTATTACAGAGCAGTTTAGGTGGTTGGGAAACTAGAAGACCAAGTTCTTGGAATAGAGAGAGTAACCACACAGTTTCTGAAGCCGCATTTGCTAGAGCTCTGTATTCGGCTTCAGTGGAGGACCATACTCTAGGAGATTGGGTTTTCACCAAGAAAGCTTTTATACGCTGATGTAGAAGTTCGATCATCAAGGTTTCCCGCCCAATCCGCATTAGAGTATGTGATGAGGTCAAATCCTAATTGTTTCTTGATATGAAGGCCAAGAAAAATGGTTTGCTTGATATAGCGAATTAATTGCTTTGTCGTTGTCCAATGAGTTACGGTTGGCTTGTGCATGAACTGAGAAAGTTTATTTACTAAGAAAGAGATATCCGAACGAGTGAGGGACAGGTATTGAAGAGCACCAATGACACTTCTAAACTTAGTGCTGTTTATGGAAGATGTTCTATCAATCAATTTTAGAGATGTACTTGTTGAAAATGGTGTTGAGACATCATTTGCACCAGCCATGTTAGTTTTAGACAAGAGGTCCCGAATATACTTGTGCTGAGATAGGAAAATTCCAGTTTTTATCAGCATTCCCTCCATTCCCAAGAAAAAGTGGAGCTGCCCCAAGTCTTTTAAGGAGAAACGATTGCCAAGTTGTGCAATAAGCTCAGCTAAAAATTTTGTATAATTGCCAGTTATAACCAAATCATCCACATACACTAATAGATAACATATAACAGACTTCTGGCGGTAAATGAAGAGTGATGAATCAGCTTTGGAATTCTAAAATTTGAGACCTACTATGGCTGATTTGAGGGCTGTATACCAGGCTCTTGGAGCAGTTTTAGACCATAAATGGCCTTTCGCAATTTACACACATGATTTGGATAGGTAGCATCTTCGAACCCCATCGGCTGAACCATATATACTGTCTCACTCAAATGACCATGCAGGAATGCATTATTAACATCTAATTGTCTCAAGGACCACCCCTTCATTACAGCAACTGACAAGACAGTTCTAATGGTCGCAGGTTTTACTACCGGACTGAAAGTTTTGATATAGTCTACTCCTTCACGTTGATTAAATCCTTTTGCAACAAGTCTCGCTTTAAATCGATCAACTGACTCATCTGGATTCCGTTTGAACTTGAAAACCCATTTACACATCATAGGATTACAGTGCTTAGGTGGGGAAACCAAGTCCCATGTTCCATGACGCATCAGTACAGTAAGTTCATCGGACATAGCTTGCCTCCGGTGAGGTTCACGGAGTGCTTGTCCCACACAAGTAGGTTCAATAGCAGATGGAAGAGGGTGTTTGGTTACAAAATTAAACTGTTTAGGTTTGTGAATGTTTTTCAATGATCGTGTAGTCATTGCACTACAACAAAACTGTGATTTCGTGACAAGGTTTTTTGCGACACACAAAAAGTTGTCACAATAAGTGACTTAACGCGACACATTTTTAAAGTTCGTCGCGAAAATTGTGATGAAAAAAATAAGTACTAAAAAATATAAGGCGACATAAAAAGTTGTGAAATGAATATTTTTGGTGGGAAACTTATAATGACAAACTTTTATTTTCTTGCAACAAAGTGCTTGTGATGCAATATGGTCTATTTTTTGCGATATAAAATATTCGTTGCTAAAAATTCTATAGTTGGGGGAAAAAATCACTATAAGAAGAATAATTTTTTTGCAACGGACAAAACATATTACAGTAGGTATTCTACAACGCTCACCCGCATACTGTAGGCTCTAATGTTATCATAGATTAGAAGGATACGGCAACGTGGAAAAAATCACTATAAGAAAAATAATTTTTTTGCAACGGACAAAACATATTGCAGTAGGTATTCTACAACGCTCATCCGCATACTGTAGGCTCTAATGTTATCTTAGATTAGAAGGATACGGCAACGTGCAGTGCACGCAAAACCCTTAAATGTACGTTATTGTAAAGTTTTTACTACTTTTCTTGTCCGTTGCTTTTATTAAATTTCGTAACAATCTTTACTTGTTGTCTTCACTTTTTTTTGCAACTGTTTTTTTTTTTTTTTTTTTTTAAGACTAAATTTTAATATGTAATACAATTTTTTTTTTAAATTTTAATTTTGCACTGTTCATAATGTCATAAACGTTTTCTATCCGTTTTTTCTTGTTCATTAGGCCCAATACTTATTCTCTCTATCTATTCTTCAATTCAATTTGCACGCTCGTCATTCAAACAAAGAAACCCTAGCAGTCGATTCTCCATATTTTTCATCTCTTCCACAGAAATTTCTGCAGATTAACGTGGTAATCTTAATTTTTACAATTTCATCTCTCTTCAGTATTCATTTGATTTGTTTTATTTTGGTTGTTCGTGCGACTCGTTCTCTGCACTTTGGTTTTCAATCTGCCTCTCGTTGATTCTTGTCGATCTTCTATCGATGCCATGCTGTGAACTCTACCGGTTCGGTCAAACGGTGAGAATTCCGTCTAGATCTATGTGCTTTTGGCGCGAATGGTGATTTTGTTAGGTTTATTTTCATTTTAACACTTTTTCGAACACGCCTTCCACAGGAGTAGTTGGTTTTCCAAAGTTCCCAGTCTCATGTTGTCAACTGTACCTTCTTCGTCTCACGGAATGGTAAATACTGCAATGTACAGTGTTTAAAATCCATTATCACAAATCTTTTTTTTTTTTTTTTGACGAAGTGTTTAAAATTTTAAACCTCCTGTTTTCTTTAGTGGTTCAAGTGTGTACGGGATGTAGATTTCAGAATGTGAACTAAAGATATATAAGTTTGGAGATATTGTAAATAATTAGGTTTATTTATTTTTTTATTTTATGGGTCCATTTTGTCTGTTTGCTTCGATTTCTTGATTTGTCTTTTTTAAAATTCCCAAATTTGTGTTAAATATTTTGTTTCTTTTTTTTTTATCAGATAGCCTTTTGTTCTTGTCAATATAGTGTGTTTCGATCTAGATTTATTTTTATGAAAGAGGAGTTTGTAAATTTTTTATATTATTTAAATTGTTATTTGATCCATTTGTACCACTAGAATCTCATCTCTTGGGATCTTTCTCGTGTCCATTTTCTACTGGCAGCAAGCAGGTATGATGATTCATGGTTTGAGGTTTAATATTTCTTGGTGTAATTATATTTTGCATTATATTGTTGTTTTTTTGTTGCAGAGATCTGTATAATTTTCTTGAACGTATATTCGTTGTGTTCTTTTTCTTTTCTTTTGGCTCTTTTTATGTTGGTGTACATGTACCTGAACAATTCCTCGTTGCCTGAGTTTTCGCAATAGATTAAACTGGACGGTGGGGTGGTTTTGACAAGTAATCTTCTAAAGATCCTATCTTCTGCTTTGGAATTTTCTTTCCCTAAATTTGATTCCTTCAATTCTTGATCCTCGTAATTATGTAAACTACTACTCTTATTTGCTGAAAAGATATGATCTTTAAGGTTCTGTTGGTTATTTTTTCTCCTGAATTAAAATTTTGTTTTATTTTTGAATTTCAGATTGTATTCTTTTAGATTTATTTTTCATTTTAGATTGGAATTGATTTTTTCTTTAGTCATTGTTATGGTTTTTTCATTCATTTGATGATTTTTTTCTTTAAGGTTCTGCTGGTTATTTTTTCTCCTGAATTAAAATTTTGTTGTTTGATTTTTGAATTTCAAGTTGTATTCTTTTAGATTTATTTTTCATTTTAGATTGTAATTTGATTTTTTCTTTAGTCATTGTTATGGTTTTTTCATTCATTTGATGATTTTTATTAGTTTGAATTATTATTGGGTTCGCATTTATTGCTAAAAGAAAAGAATTATAGCTCGGTTTCTTAATTATAAGTATTGCTTTTACCTGCTACTTTACTGTTGAGCCGACTTGGTTACATATATAATTCTCGAGTATATTGTTGTGTATATTTGAGCATAAAATTCTCAGTTTCTTTCTGTGTTTTTCTATTGTTGTTTGGTATGTTGTTGCATATGTACACTAGGTAGAATCAACCAGATCTGTTGATGTGTGTCTAAAATGTGCAATGGGTGTACCGTTATTGTCAATATAATAATGTTATTTTAGGTAGTACACCATGGTATTGGAAGTAGTAGGACGCTTCATTATACATTGCCTTAGTTCAGTATTTATTTGACCGACTTACAGAATAGCTTTCACAATATTCATTATAGCTTGTGTGCTTGTAGGGACTAAAACACAATTTATCTCTTTTCAAATTTAAATGACTATTAATTTTTCTGCATTTGAACTTTGCCTTTGACTTAAAATTTGTAGTCACAAACAACTTGTAGGAAATCATCTACCTTGTTAATATGAGAGAGTTGACATATTTGTGTTGTAGATAATATTTTTGTCTTTGACTAAAGTTGTGGAGTTTTTCCTTACAGGAATCCTTATTTAACCAAATAACAAATTGAGGGTGAGCTAAAAGTATATTTTGGAGTCAAGAAGGTTGTTTGATTGTCTCGTGAATTAGTTGTTATTTCTTACGTCCTCCTAGTTTTATTTTCTTCTTTTCAGGTTTGGTGAACCACCCTAAGTAGTTTGACCATGAAATAAAGATAAAATAAATTAGACAATAAATGTATATCATTGAATTGACAAATTCTTTGTGATGTTAAAAAAATTTAACTACAAGTACAGCTTGTAACATAAATAAACATCCATTATCATAAAATAATTTGTACAATAATTTTGTATGTTGTAAAATAAAACACGCGACATCTATAAATAGTCACAAAATAAATTAGGCAATAATTATGCACTGTTGTGCAAATAAAGACGCGACAAACTCTGTGTTGCGAAATAAATTTAATTACGAACATCACTTGTTACATGATAAATATTACCGCAAATGTTGAATATTGTAAAATATATTATGCAACATATCAAATGCATTTTAAATCATATTTCGCAACAAACATGACTTGTTATTAAATATATATAACTATGAGCATATGTTGATGCAAAATAGAATAGGTAACAAAAGTTATACTTTTAACATAATATTCGCAACAAATATTTTTCTTGCAAAAACTTTATTGGAATAATTGTTATGACAAATTGACTTTTCGTCCTTTTGATTTTTCGCGACATATATGTTTTGCGACGACATTATAGCAACAAATATTTTGTTGCTATTTCGTACTTTTTGCATCAAACAAATAATGTTGTGAGTCGTTAATGCGATGAATGAACGAAAGATGTCACATAATACATTTCGTGACACATATAGCGCGACAACGTTTGCAACACAATGTCGTCGAGAAATTATTTTTACGACAAAATCTCTATTTAAGCGACTAACAGTTTTTTGTTGCTATTTCGGTATTTTGTTGTAGTGTTGAGTGAGTTTGAGTAGGGTGTTGCATGGTAGGTACAATTTTGTGGGTTATCGTGTGCAATGTCGGTTTGTGTGGCTAGAGGTGTGGATGGATGAATGTGAGGAAGAAGATGCATTTTAATGGGAGTGAGATGAATTAGGGCGAGAGGATGAATTGGATATTTCTCGAAAATTGGGAGAAGAGAAATTAGGGCAGTTACCTAAAGGTGGCATAGAAACGGTGCGGCCTCTCGGTGGTGTTGGTGGCTGCTCCGGCAAGAACGACACAACAATGGGAAGCCCAACAGTTGCGGACGTAGAGGACAAAGGGGGCTATGGCACTACCCGTAAGAGAGGAAGAGTGTGATCGATTTTAATCAAAAATCACATGCCTTGATGTATAGACTTTTTGGGCCTTTGGATCAAGATATTGGTAGGAATTTTGGGTTAAGGAATAGCACATGAAAATACAAGGAATAGATTTGGGCTGAAGTTTATTAGTATTGTATAGCTTGGTGAGTGGAAAGCACAAGCACCCGAATTTTTTAAGTTTAAGATAGTTTGGTGGGTGACGAAATAATATTTCAAAGGGTGATTTGTTATGAAGGAGAGGTGTTCACTGACGATTTATAAGATATGTTGTCGTGAAAAAGGCATGAGGCCAATATTTTAATGGTAGAGACGCATCATGTAAAAGAGTAAGGCCCGTTTTCACTAAATGATGATGACGACGACGCTCGGAAATACCATTTTATTGTGGTGTGTGAGGGACAGTTGTATAATGACTTATTCCATGTGTGGATAAATAGTTTTTTAGGGCAATAAGTTCACCACCATTATTTGAGTAAAGACATTTGATTTTGGATTGAAACCTATTTTCAACAAGATTTTTAAATTGAGGAAATATTGTACGGACTGCAGATTTTGTTTCCATGGGATAAAAACCAAATGTATTTTGTGAAATGATCAACCAAAATCAAGTAGTATAAAAAACCATCAATGCCAACTGTATTTGAGGGACCCCAAACATCAGTATAAATTAAATCGAGGGGTGAACGACTTTGAAACTATTTAGATGAAATGGTTGCTTGTGCGCTTTATTAATAAAACAAGAGGTACAAAGATGATAATGATGCACATTTTTCATTATTTTAAGGGAAAATTTTTGAACAAGACGATGAACAATTTTATTTGAGGGATGTCCTAGACGTTTGTGCCACCTATCCATTGACATTAGTTCATGCACGTTTGCAACTATTTTTGAAGGAACGTGCACCAATAATTTCAAGAGTGTGTAGACACCATTTTCACACGCACCTTTGAGTAGAACCACCCTCGTGGTTCGATCCTAAACAAGAAAAAATAAGGGATGAAATTCAACAAATACATTATTTTAGGAAGTAAAGTGGTAACCAAAATGTGATTTTTATGAATTTTAGGAACGCAAAGTGTAACATTTAAATGAAAGGTGTGCATTGGTGCTTTGAGGATTAGTGAACCAATGTGTGAAACATGCAAACTTGAACCGTCACCGATGACAACTTCATCGGTACCATATTCCGAATGCACTGATAAATTTTCCAAATCACCAGTGATGTGCGAAGCTCCGAAATCAATAAGCCATTTAGTGTTCTTTGTGGCATAATTAACAATTGGCTCGATAGACTGGGCTTTGGAACAATACCTTGCAGTGTGGCCCGGCTCATAACAAAGTTGACATATAGGTGTGAACTTTCGCTGTCCATTGAGCCTGAATTGTTTTCAGATTTCTAGTGGGCCTCCATTTGAGCGGCAAGAGCTCATTTGAAAATCTGCCTTTGAAGACCCAGCTCCACGACTAGAACCATATGTGAAAAAAGCTTTGGAGTATTGGCCGTCGGAAGGAGACCGAAGGCGGCAATTGGAATAATTGGCCGATGCTATCAGGTTTTGAGCGGTGGATTCCAGGCGGCGGAGGTACGCATCGTGGCCAACGAGAAGATCATGAAGCTCCTCAAATGACAATGGTTTCTCCCTTGTACGAATCGGTGTAGCGATTTCGTGAAAATCGCTTCCCAATCCATTCCGGATATAAAGAGTTAAATCTTCCTCAAAGATAGGGTTATCAATTAGGGAGATTTCGTCAGCAAGGGCCTTTATAAAGTGCAGGTATTCTTGAACCGTTTGATACCCCTTTTTGCTCATTGTTAGCTCTTCCTTGAGTTGCATTGCCCGGGTACGAGATTTGCTTGCATACATGGAGTGCAGTTTATTCCATGCTTCTCTGGACGTCTTTGTAGCAGAAATAAATGGAGTGATTGTGGGTGTTGTGGATGCGAAAATTGCACTGAGGATAAGTTTATCTTGTCTTATCCAGTGGGTTTTTGTGGAGTAGAGATGGAGGGATCAATTGAGGGAGGGGCATGATTTATCATCAATGACATAATCGAGTAGATCGTATCCAATGAGGGCTTCAAACCGGGCACGCCATTGAGGGAATGTTGATGGTGTGAGTTTTTCGTTTAATTGGGCAGTAACACTGAGTGCAATGAGGGGAATATTTGTGGAAGGTGGTGGGGTTGAGATCGGATTGTTGGTGTGTTCAGACGTAGGGATCGAGGTCTCGTTAGAGGCTGACTCTCTGATACCATGAAGAAGTTTAAGAACTGTTAATATTGTATAGCTATTCAATTTACAGAATGTTTCTCGCACACAGATTACATTGATGTGTAATAGGATTAAATACAAATTCTCTAAACTATTCTAAGTAAGAGTGTTGGATTAAATATTAGTTTTCACACAGAAATTATTCCCTTGATTGTAGGCTAAGTATCTGTGTAGAATTTCTCTGCTTGATTTGAGGAAATGGCCTGATGTTTGGTTGTTTCCATTATAGTTTTCACCAATGCTGCTTTTTCAACCTCTTTTTCTCGAGCTACTGTGGTCTGATTCTTTTCCAATAGTGTTATTTCTTGAGCTTTAGAATTGGAATCAGAGATAGGTTCATCTTCCTGTTCTCGTGTCTTCTCCAATGCTGCTTCTGAGTGTTTTCGTTAGTCAGCCTCATTGTGCACTCGCTGTGTAGATATTTTGTCCAATGCTGTACAAGTTGGTGCTTCAGAAATTGCATCATCTTCATCGGTTGTATTAAATTTTTGGGCTGCAAATATCAGAATCCTTTCAGCAGATAATTAAGCTGAAAAGGCCATCAATTGGTGTCAAACATGAAAGGGGGGAGAAGTTTCTCCCAATTTTTCTAGAGGAAGAAAGAAATAAAATAAAGTGAACTTTCTTAATTTAAGTCAGTCTAATTATGGTAAAAACCAATACATTTGACATTCAAAAAGGAAGATTAAACTCTAAAATTTGGGAAGAAATCATGTTTAGATATATTCTTTAGTCGGGAATAAAGATAAAAGCTTGAAAGCTAGCTTCAGAATATGCAAAAATTTATACTTGAATGGATCGAGTGCAACTATATTAAGTTATCATAACAAACTAAAACAAGTTGGGTTTAACTATAACTAGATTTAGATAAACAATTTCATTGAGAAAAAAGGTATAAAAGCAATACAAGTTCAGAATATGCACGACTGAGAACAACAGAAAGAAGGCCTACATCTTCTGCACATTTATAAAATTAAGGATGGCTGTTTTGCAGGCATAACCAAACATATCTGGTAGCACGTTTTGGCCACTTTCCTCCAGTTAACCAACTTAAAGAAATAAAGCCCTAGACGAAGTTGCTCAATTGAAAGTGAAAAGCCAAGAGATTATATAGAAACATGTTTAGCTTAAGCTAAAAGTTCACCGACTATAAGCAAAATAAAATTTTATAAGAAGATTAATGATAAAAATATATTTATTTTAATGCAAAAAGGTTTTTCTTATGTCAGCCTGTTTAATAAAATTCAAAAGGGCAGAAGCAAAAGAGTTTTTCTCTATGCAAAGCTTTCTTTGATGGGTTAAAAGAAAAAAAAAATATATAAATACTCATAAGGGACACATAAAGTTCAAGTCCTAGTTGAGACTTACAGATATATACTCATAGTAATAAAATTAACAAGGCCTCACCTTAAAATTCTATATTCAAAGGGCCTTCTCAAACAATATCTAAAGATGATACTTACAGCCCACAGAGTTGGAATTGGAGTCCTCCTGTTCCCCAATTTTCTTCAATGCTGGTTCATCGCCCTCTTTTTCTCTAGCTTATGTGGTATTGGTGGTCTTCCGTGTGAAGATCTTCGACTTCTTACGTAGCGCTTCAACCGTAGTGGCAGCGCTTAAGAGTTTCAGCCTTTGTTTGACTTCTTTACTTCTGATCAATTAGGCATTTGTTCACTTCTGTTCATGTGGATTGCGACGTGACACTTTGATTGGAGTTTCGGTGGCGAGATGTAATAATAGTCTCCAAATTTAGGTATGATTATTTATGTAATACATGGTCTTGTATGAAAATTTTTGTCAGGGGTGATTTTTATCCACCACAATAGTCCCCAAAATCTAAGTACAAATATTTATATTATAGTTAGAATTTAAAAGTAGTTAATCGGCATGAATTATCTATCAATGTTGTTCGAATGTGTGTACCTGGTAACCTCTAAATTTCTGGAATAAAGTGGAGCAGCGTCAGCAAGACAAATTTGTCTGATACTATCCTCTCCGAAGTTGCTTTGTATTTTTGAAGCATTAAACGAAACAGTTGATGTGAAGTGCCCCTGCTACTTGTCGAGGTTGTGACTCATTAATTATGAGGAACTAAGTTTTATTTATTTATTTATTTTTTAAATTTGACCGTTCACTTTTCTCGGTACTAAAACTTATTTTTCTAAAATCATTGATATTTTATACATTTATGGATTTGAATTGATGACTTGCATACATGTGGAATAATTGTTAGAAGTTTTAGTTATTGTCTCTTTCGATATTTTGTATGGTGCCATTGATGGATTTGTGGCACTAGTGTACCCATACAACAATGATTACTGACATTTGTTATGAAAGTATATGACATTAATAAAAGGAAAATGCTAAATGTTCCCATAGGGTGTCCATTATTGTACCCATATAACAATGATTACTGACATTGGTTTTGAAAGTATATAACATTAATAAAAGGAAAATGCTAAATGTACCCATAGTGGACACCCCTTACGGGTACACTTATGTATCCATAGCACAATCCTTAATAAAAAGTGTTTCATCACAATCCAGGTTATTCAACTTTCCTCATAAAAGTATCTCTAAGAGACTCTTTAAAAGTTGAATGTTTTAAATTTTAAAGAGTCAACCATTTGAATTTTGCTCCAAAAAACTCTATAAATTAACATTTTAAAATAGAGAATGAATTTGAAGAGTCAAATTCACTCTCTATACTTAAATAAATTAAAAATGTTTTAATTTTCAATGCTTCATGTATTAACCTAAATAATATATACAAAGAAATGAAGAGATAATTTTAAGGGAAGCTGGTGAAAATAAAATATATGAAAAATAATAATTACATATTGACAATAGTAAATTTAAGTGTTAAAATTTTTTTTAAAAAAGTTGGATGATTTTAAAAAAAAATTATTCTGTAGATTTGTAGATACTCTAAAAATTGTAAAATATGTTTTTATTTTAAAAATATAGTCTTTCGGAGATATTCTAACAATAAAAATTATCTCACTTATTGTGCATTCAAATCTTAATTGTAGAGTTTCCTTTGACTTTATTACTTGACACGATGATAAAATTAAATTGATTCGTAATGTAAACCGTTTTAGGTGAAATATATTTTTATTGAACTAGTTGAAATTTTCTCACGTCTTAGTAGAAGATATGGAGTACAAATTAGTATATTGAAAAAAATATCCTTCAATTTTAATTTTCTTATGCTAACATTTGTATGAACTCATTTTTAGATAAATAGTAATTCGATACGATCATAAAATAGAATCCCTATAAATTAATAATTTTGGGATTGAGAAAAAATATTACTTAAAAAGGGTTACTAATTTATCAATAAATGAACAATTTATTAATTTATCAAGTACATTATATTCAAATGATACTGAATACATCTATCAATTATGAAGATGATAATTGTATTTTACCAATTGTTTTTTCAAAAGAGGCATTTGAAGCCTCATAACCTTAAATAATTACTTAATACAAAATGAAAAAAATATGTCAAATATAGTATGCGCATTGCAAAAAAAAAATAGTGATGAAGTTGAGTTTGGCTTTGATGCAAAGAAAAAGCAAAAGGTCTTAGATGCATATTTTAAAATGGATGCAAATTGAAATAAAAAAATATTGTAAAATTAAAAGTTTGTTAATTTGTGTTAGTATGAACATTTATAAATTTAAGCAATTATTATTTTATATATTTGTGGTGCCTTAAAGGATCTAAAAAAATTATTATCTTATGCATTTAGTGCGGTTATTAATTTAGTACATTGGTCCAAATCGGGATCGAAAAATTTTATTATTTAAGTGAGACTATTAATTTATCTAACATTCGTTTATCGAGATTTTACTGTAAATAAATTTTAAAGCATCTCCAAGAAACTATTTAAATATAAGTTTTTTTTTTTTAAATAGTCAGCCTTTAAAATTATGCTTTAAGTGACTTTTTAAATTAGTATTTTAATTTAAAGAATGAATTTGATTCTCTAAATTTGGTGATCAAACTCACTATCTATAATTAAATGCATTTAAATTATTTCGATTTTTAATTGAAGAAAATAATATAATAATTTAGAGGAAAACTAGCGAAAGTAAAAAATAAGGATTTTTTTTGTAGTAATAAAATTAAGTGTTAATTAAATATGAAGTGTCTGTTGGAGTATTTAAAAATTTGTACTCTCTAAATTTGTAAATGATTTCTAAATTGTGGAATATACTCTTTAGAAATAGAAAGTTTCTTGAAGATGTTATAAAATGTTAAAAAACCGAAGTTTTTGAATGATAACTATAAGATAGAGTTGGAATAGATTGCCAATAAATGGAAAAACTATTTTTTTTTAGTCTACAAGTTTTGAGTGGTCCACTATGATAAAAATGCATATTAAATCTTGTAAGATGGTTCAAAAGTATTAAACCACGAATCGAATTCAAGCTAATGTGATCCGAAATTGTTGGAACAAATCATTTGTTTGTTTTTCGATTGGACCCTATTTTCGGTATACAAGTCATTTGATATTTGTAGGGTTATTTTGTTGTTTATTATTTTAACAACTTTTCCATGAAGTCCAAACTATTTAGTCCAACAATTATTTCGCAATATTTTTCCCTAACTTAATGTGCATGCAATTTATTTTTTTACCTTATATATTCCCCAAAGAAAATTCATGCTCAATGGCTATATCTTCAAGAACTGTTTTGAGAAAGGGCGAAATCAGCTTTATCCATGTAATAACTTTAAAGACATGAAGAAAATTGAATTAATAACTTACTAGCAAATACATTTCTCGAGAAGTATTTGTAAAAACTGTGAAATTGATTCCCGCCAGTTTCAATTGAAATTTCCCAATCTTGGAGTGGACTCTTCCACTTCCCACTGCATATATATACCATTGTTTGGTTGTGAATCCACTTCAAGTAAAATGAAGGGGTGGTTTTTGAGCAAGTATAACCGGATGAAAGAAGCATCTAGCAAAAGAAGAAGAAAACTGCAACTGCTGGGAAGTAAAGCATTAGTAAATAAACATAATTCTAAAGGGAGAAACCTCGCCAATGCTTCTCATAAAACTACTACATCCAGGTTACAATACTATTCACTACGACTCAGTTGAATTTAATTATTCTAAACTTTATCCTTTTATTCTGAATTTATACGTCCGATTTAGGTCTAAAAGTGTGCATAAGATTCCTCATTTGTTAACTCTATCTACAAAGAAAATGAAAGAAATGGAAAAGATTGATGGTGCTATGAATGTTAAGGAACAAAAGTGGAATCTCGAGACGTACACTGAAGATGATGCTAAGCTATTAGGGGATTACAAAATCCCTTGGATTTTGTTTCGTGATGGATATAAAATGGCTGAAGATCGTACGATAAATTCAATGGAAGGACTTGTCATCAATGCAGGTTCCTACGATCACTTAAATTTTTCCTTCCATTTCTTTTTCTTTTTCCCTTCGTACTCAATGCAGCAGATGCAAGGGCTTGACTGGGATGGAAAGTTGGATATGCCCAGTGTGTCGAGGAATATGTGACTGCAGTAAATGTAGAAAGAAGAAAGAATTTCACCTATTCCTTGCATTTATTCCAAGGTAATATTCTTAATTTTCCTTCCACAATTAATTTGTTTTGATTAATAATTAATTAATTGAATATTTAATTTTGCAGGCGTTGAGAAATGGTTACAAGTCCGTGGCACACTATCTTATTAATACTCACATTGTTAGTATCAATGGTGAAGGAGAGGTAACAAAAAAGGTCTAGATGAGCAGTTTGGTGCCTCAAATGGTGTGTTGAACGTCCATTTATTTTGTGAACATGAAACAATTAATTATGTTTAAGTTCATCTATATTTTGAGAGCATTAGTAGGAAGCATTTAATTTGCTTGTAAATCTCTATGATCATATTCATTTGGAATCTTAGTAGGATGATGCTCACTTCACGATTCCATTTCAAGATCAGTAAACATAGATTCACGATTCCATTTCAAGATCAATAAACATAGATTACAGCACCACGATTCAATTAGCATAGCAGATCCTCATCGTCATCGATGATAAAAGAGATGGCTTCCTAAATGTATGATACAAGTAGTCTAACGTGGTTGACGATACTCCATTCAACGTGCAATATGTTACACTAAGTCGAAATGTACTTAACAATGAGAATCACTAGATGAAATGTGTGCAAAACAGTAGAATAAAAAAGCCATGTGCATGTTTTGAAAGTAGATAAATTTTCGGTTACTAATTTTCTAAATAATAGAATTGTCTATGACATTATTTAGAAACACATTGCAAATCTGTATACAATTTTCTAGCTACAACCATGTGAGATTTTACTTGATGGAAGACAAATAATGGCGAAATACTATAAATGGATGGAAACATTTTGATAATTTATAAATACTATAAATTAAATTAGGATAATTGATAGAAATTAGATTATGAAGACAAGGCAAAATTGCATAGTACTAATGGTTAGGTAAGAGTGCAACCAAAAATCCTTATATGTCTCTTAAGACTTACAACTTTACTTATGTTTTTCTTTTTTTCTTTTTTGAGACTGAAACTAAAGAACTTTATTAAGGAATGCCACCCAAAATAACGGACAAAAAAATAGTAGCTTAAAATTTGACTCAACTACATGAAGTTGGGTAAATAGTAGTGAAAGAAGCAAGATGATAGTCCACCATGTTCCTGATGTGAGGAACAAAGTGACGAGCCAATGCAAACTTCACTTATAAATTCTCTCCAATAGCGTGTAAAATTAGAGTATTCGGACCTATAGAAAAAAATTACTAAATACTGTTTTGCAAAAAAGTGACTGTGTTGCAACACTTGAGATTCCGCCACTTTTGGGCTGAAATATCCTCTCCCGAAGAGATCTAGCTACAAGAATTATTCCCAAGTGATTCCGAAGTAATCGCAAGTCTACTATATCAATTAAGCAACTAGTAAAACGAATTTAAGCCCAAATTATTGTTCTCACCAAAACTATCTATCTAACAATTGATTTTGCCCCTGTTTGACACCCATTTTGTTTGAAAAATAATTTTTGGAATAGTGATTGATGGAAGATTGTGTGGTTAAAAAGTAAGGAGAATTTTTGGGTTTATGTGTAATATTATTTTATTGATAGAATGTGTGGTTGAAATGAAACAATAGAAAAAAAAAATGTATGATTGAAATGAAGAAAGAAAAAAAATGAAAAATAGAATGAGAAAAAAATGGGTGTCAAACAGGAGCTTTAACTATGTCTAACTTCTATTCGAGTAAAAATATTTAAAAGTAATTTAAATTATGATCATAAGTATTATAACTCTAAAAAAATAATTAAAAGGTGCAAAAACAGACAATTTAGGTTTTTAACTTATGTACAAGAAGTGTTATGGTTCACGAGTCCACCATATTTATTCCTTTAATTTCAATTACCAAATTCCAACAATAATCAATTATGGTATCATTTCGAATTCTTCTGATTTCATTGATTTACTTATCTTTAGTTTAAACCAATCTTATTCAATTAAATTAACTTACTATATCTCAATGTAAATCAGGGTAATTAAGAGTATAAAATCACAAAAAAATGATTGCAAAGTTAGAAATGATATATCTCTACCTTCTACCCAAATTTCACTTTTTACTACGAGGTCTAACCTAGTAACTCACGTCTCTGCTCGTTAATGTTTACAAATCAATGAAACAATGACAAATTATTTTAAAGCACGAATAATAGAAGTAAAAACAATACACAATCTTTAATTTAAGTGTACCGCCGCACGTCCTTTTACATTATTGCTGTATGTAAATACGATATTTACTCTAATTTCATAGTTAATATTTAATTATAATTAATAAATTCTTCTTCTTATGACTAATTATATTTTAGGGGAATGTACCTTGACACACTAGACTATCCACGTACTTATTAAACTTAACTATAATATACATATACTGTTAGTAGAATTTGGAATAAATTAGGATTTAATGCATTTATTTTATGTTATGATTTAATTAGTTATCGATTCCTTTTCTAGGATGGACATAAAGCATTCATTTGCCCATATAAGTCAATTTTATTAATTGACTTTATAATTAGACCTTAATTCGATAATTCAATAAATTAATAGAAATAAAATGTGATTTCCTACTTCCTTGTATATAATTAAGGTAAATTAATGTTCCAAACAAATTGAAATTTGACTTCTCTTGTAAGATTTTGCAGCTGAATAGAAATTATAAAGAGGAAAAATATGCAGTCGGATGAAGATGATAATGGAAACTGATTGATTACAATTGAATCAGTAAATTCATTTCATTACTTATCATCAGTACAAGAGTGAATATATAGAAGGAAAGAGGGGGTAAAATGGTAGAATATGATCCTAACAAACTACAACAGAAAGAATAATTGTGCACCTAACCATGTGCAATCACACGAGCTGGTAGCTGGCTGATAGGTTCTCTTCCTTGTGGAATATTTACATCTCTAGTTGATATGTTTATTGCCTTATACTCTTAAGCTAGCTACATTATCTATATTATACATTCTAACAGCCCTCCTCAAGATGGAGAATATATGTTTTCTATTCTCATCTTGGACAAATGAGATCTTAGAGTTATAGAAGATAATGCCTTGGTGAACATATCCGCAAGTTGTGATTGAGTGTGAATATAGGATGTAGAAATGTGTCCAGCCTCGATCTGATCTCTGATTAAGTGACGGTCCAATTCTATATGCTTAGTCCTTTCATGAAATATCGGGTAAGAGGCAATATGCAATGCAGCCTGGTTGTCACAGTGCAAGGTGACAGATTGGGAGTGATAAACTTGAAGATCCTTTAGAATATATTTTAATCATGTAATCTCACAAGTGCTAGCCATTGACTTGTATTCCGCTTCAGCAGATGAACGAGACACCACAATTTGCTTCTTGGACTTCCATGAGATCAATGAATTCCTAAGGAAGATGCAATAACCAGTGACTGATCTTCAAGAGTCAGGGCAAGCTGCCAATTAGAGTTACAAAATGCTCTAAGAATCAATGAGGATAAAGAGGGAAATAGGATGCCTTGTCCTGGTGCAAGCTTCAAATACTTAATTAACTTGTAGACTGTAGCAGGATGTGTGTAAGAGGGTGTTTCCATGTATTGGCTAAGATTCTAAATGGCATAACAGATATTAGGTCTAGTTAGAGATAAATACATAAACTTTCCAATTAATTTCCTGTAAATTGTGGCATCAGGCAGAGTCCTTCTTGTATTCTTTCCCAGCTTTAGATTCTGGCCCATAGGTAGCTTTACTAGCTTAGCCCAAAGCATTCCTGCATCAACCAATAAATCTAAGGTATATTTGCGTTGGGATGTCACAATTACCTTGTTGGATCTTGCAACTTCCAGACCTAGAAACTATTTCAAGTCACCCAATGCCTTGATTTTAAACCTGCTACTGAGGAACTTCTGAACTCTGTCTATTTGTTCCACATTGGAACCAGCCACTACAATGTCATCTACATAAACTAGTAAGGCTGTAAAAGAGTGATTGGTGGCCATAGTGAAAAAGCTGTAGTTAGCCTTTGATTGAGAGAAGCCAAACTGTGTAAGTGCTGCACAAAATGTAGAGTACCACTGTCTTGAAGCTTGCTTCAAGCTATAAATGCTTTTCAACAGCTTGCAAACTTGGCTGGGGGTCTCTTTTGTATAGTCTGGAGGTTTCTGCATATAAGCTTCTTCATTAGAACTCCATGTAAGAAAGCATTGCTCACATCAAATTGCTTTAAGTGCCAATTTTGAACTGCTGCTATTGCCAACAAACATTGAACTGTTTCAAGTTTTGTAATAGGTGAAAACGTTTCATTGTAATCTATTTCTTCTCTTTGGTTATATCCTTTGGCCACAAGCCTGGCTTTGTGCCTTTCAGTGCTTTCATCTGAGTTGTACTTCAGCTTTTACACCCATTGATTGGAAGATTGACAATCATATATTCGAAATATACACTTGAGCTCTTAAAAGAAATATATTAACATTTCATCTATAGGTTGGATCATTGATAGAAAGAGGGACGATCATATATTCAAAATATACACTTGAACTCTTGAAAGAAACATATTGACATTTCATCTATCATTCCACATATTCTTATTTGTCATTATATAGATTAGTTTGGTTTCTATTTGGTGATCGTTGCTAGCGCGGTTGCCTTTTTTTTCATCCGTCAGAGCTTGAGTAGTTTTGTCTCTCGCTGCAAAGTACCTCCCGCGTTCATTTCCTTTTTTGCTACCGCCATTATTTCGGTAGGAACGCGTCGAAATCGTACTTGACTTGGTGTGAGTGGGTCCGACATCTGTTGACTCATTTTTTGGGATCAACAAGTATGTTCAAGTTCCTAACTAAATGGCAATGATGTAGGACTTGTAGCACGTTGTCTCTGTAGGTAGGGACTTCTTCATTTGCTAGTCAAAAGAATAAATAAATTATTAAGGATTTAAGGTAAGTAAACCTCCCCCTTCTCACGTGTATATCATATGGTTAAATGTATAAATATGTTTTTCTTACTTGCATTTATGTTAACATGATATTTGATTATTATGTTTTATATCATTAATGTTTCTTATTACATATTTATACAAGTCAATGCATCCATAAGTATATATGAATTTGTAAGAATAAAAATTTTCAAATGTCAATGAGCCAATGAATGTTTTTAAATGTCAATGATGGCTTCCTAAATGTATCATACATGTAATCTAACTATGGCATGTTCAATCTTTAACTCTTACAAAATAACGTATTCCAACCTCATGATATCTTTTGCACCTATCTTTGTTGAGTTCTTTATATATTTGACTGTTAAAATTACAGAAAGAGAAATATGGCGAGTTCACAATATTAGAACTGCAGAAACGACACTATGGTAGCTTAGGTCAATTTGATTAAGTTGAGTTTGACTAAAAATTCGAAATAGTAAAATCATATTTTGGGTTTGGATTGAATTAATTAGTTAGCAAATTTATTTAAAAAAAATAAAATAATTTGACTTATTTAAGATAAAAAAAATTAGGAAGATTCAATTCTTATTCCATTTTTTGGTTCTCGATTTAGATATCTGTTCGGGTATTTAACTTAAAAAGAACCCCTCGATTCGGTTCGGGAGTTTTGTCCAACCCTAAGAAACATGTTACAAATCTATATACAATTTTTTAGCTACAACCATGTGAGATTTTACTTAATGGAAGACAAATATTGACGACATACTTAAATCAATGGAAACATTTGATCAAGTTATTCTGCAACGAATTGTATTTTAGTTTGTGAAGCGTATGTCACAACTCCTTTTCCCATTTTTTTTTTTTAATTTGCGTTAAAATCTAACTTGTTGAAATACATTTTCTCTTCTATTTATCAAGAAATCTTCTGTAAATATCTTAAATGGTAAATTAAATTATGATAATGGAAAGAAATGAGATTATAAAGACATGGGGAAATTGCGATTGGGTGAGAGTGCAACCATGGCTTTTTCATGATGGCTCTGAGTTATTGGATGCCGACCAAAAATCCCTTACATGTCTCTTAAGACTCTACAACTCTAATGGTTTTCTTTTTTCTTTTTTTGAGAGTAAAACTAAAGAGCTTTATTAAAGAATGTCACCCAAAATAACAGCAAAAATCATAATACTCCCACCATCTCATAAAAATAGTCCTATTTTCCTGTTTTGTATATTCCAAACTATAGTCTTGTTTCTTATTTGAGAATATAATTAATATATTAATTTTCTAATATACCCCTATTTAATGTACTTTTTTTTTTTTTTATCACAGATATAAACTATTATATTATTCAATTGTAGTTGGAACAATAAAAATTAAAAAAAAGTTCATTTTCCATTACATTTATTCATTTGTATTTGTATTGGATGACTTTAGAATGTTAATTACCTTGATTCTTGCATTAAACAATGACTAGTACCAAGAATAGTTTAATTACCTTAAATATTGCATACATAGTTTAATTATCTTGAATATTGATTACATTAATGTAGGTGTATATTAGGAAAAATGTTAGTAAAATTTATTATTTTAACTATGTTTATGAGATGGAGGGAGTAGCATAAAATTTGATTCAACGCCTACTTCATTTCTAAATTCTCTCTGATAGCATGTAAAATTAGAATATTCGGACCTAAAGAAGAAAATGACTTGCGCACATCTACTAAGTTACATCACTATATTATAAAAGATGCAAACTTTGGGCAATGTTCATGCTGAACACATGGCACAATTTTTTATCGTCAACATGATTTTTGTTTTTTGAATCAATACCCGTGCCGTATCTCTCCCGTGTTTGGCGTTCAAAATGTTGTAACTTAAAAACTAAGTTTTAATCTTTCAAGAATTAAAACCATTTAAGTTTTAGGTTTTGATTTAATTTTCAATTTTAACCTAATTAATAACATTATAATTCTGCTTTTTAACTCATAATTTTGGATTAATTGTGGGGGTTGAATTTCTCCCTATAAAAGGTAGTGATTTCTATGGGGTTATGTTTAATACGAAAAAAATAACTTGAGATATAGCTAAAATACTCCCTCTATATTTCATATAATATTTCTATAGTTTTTGGCAACTTGATAAATGCTATTTCTTTATCTCCATGTGGACGTGCTCATAGAAGGAGAACCAACTGTAAGTCATAAGGGTTTTGTTGACTTCAAATTTTGTACCTCCAACGTGGCTAACAGATCTCAAGGTCTCTCAAGTCTACGAAAACTTGATTCCTGCACACTTGGACAAACCATTAGCCACACGTAGCTTCCTTCGACGGTGGTGGAGTTGGCCGCGCTCACTCCAATGGTCAAACCAGTTAAGGATATGAATGTATGAGTGTGGGAGGACTTTAGATGCGAGCCTCCAAAATGGAAAATGGTCGGCTTTGGGGTGTATATCGAGAAAAATAAAATAACAAAGTTATAAGTTGAGAGCATAAACTTGAATTACCTTTGGAATGACATATTGTGTGAGTTTTTATATTAAAAAAGGATGAAGGTTGGCCATAGAATAAAAGCATACGTGGCTCTGTCCACATGGCTGAGGCCGGCATCAATCAGTCATAATAATTAAATGCTAAAACCATTTTGTTGGCCATAAACCTGACATTATGCTTTAGATTTGACTGGTCAATAAATTAGGATGACGGTGGCAGTGAATTGTCACATGAATCATATACAAAAAGACTGCATAAAGGATTTCCTGCTAGCCCCCCTCCCCTCCCCTTTTGCGGCCTCTCCCGTGACGAGGGTTCAGTCATTTGCAAAGGGGTCAGCCTAACCAAATGGGCTTAGCCAGACATTGGTTCGACTTCTTCATGGGTTCAGTCAATTGTCTTTGGGCATTTTGACGCGGAGTGTGGGCCCCAAGCGTTGCTCGTGATGTGGGATTTTTGGGACCTCACCGAGCGAGATGTAATAGGTTTTATCTTGGAGCCGTACAATGCTGAAAATACCCACACAAAGAAGACGCAACACGACTTTAGGACAATTTCTTCAACGTGACTCCGTAAAGCTTGCTTTCTAACTTTCTCTATTTATCTTCTTATGTTTATGTTATTATTGTTGAATTATATTATTTATACTTATTATGTTAATTAAAATCTACACATAAATCACCCATTTTCTCAACAATCTAAAGTCGTGTTTAGTGATTTGTGTGAATGAAACTTTCTCTTGGATTGTTTGATATGATTTTTAGAACTGTAATTGGCCAGCTTTTGGAATTGAATATTTTCGCAAATATCTTGTACTATGGCGGGTGGTTAACAGTGAATGGAAAACTATGATATATTAGAACAGATTGGTAAAAGTTCATTTGGTTCTGTGCTACTCGTTTGGCAAGAATCTTTAAATATCCTTCTGGCTACAAGTTTCTCTCACCATATTTTAACATATAATACTAACAGTCTACCATTTATATTCCAAATATGATGCAAGCCTACTTGGTTATGTTGGCTCCCAATTTGCAAAAATGCAGTCACGTGAAAGATATACTGATTTGTAATTATGTTAAAGAGTCAAAGTTTAATCTTATTTTAAAAACTTGCCACAATTAATAAAGGATAAATTTGGGGGTCTCTACCTTTCTTTTCACATCATACTCCATTTTAAAAGGGTATAGAATTAACATAGTTGTTACGCCTTGCAAAACTAGGTGTCACGCAGTGAGAATGCTTATCTCCCCATTCAGCACGGCAAGCACGCTAACAACTAGGCGTGAGGCCTATTTTACCAAAAAGTGCACTAATGATGTGATCATATGCAGGTATTCTCCCTAACATCCTACTCATAGCGTGCATGTGTGCTAGTTGTTCGAACTTGCCGGCCTCAGAATGAGGGGAGGGCAGCCTTGAGGCGTAATACCTTGGAAGCCAAACCTACGATCCGTGAAAGTTGGTATCAGAGCGGGACCGCTCGAGCATGCGGAGTTGTTATGGGACAATGTCTTGTGTTCTTGCGGAGAAAAGATTTTGGGCCACGGATCGTGTCGGCAAGCTGGCGGAACACGATGAAGAAAGCTGTGGGGAGGACGGATGAAGAGGGCAGCATTGCGCAATTGCCTATGTGCCTTTCAAGGAGTTTTGAGGAGCGCACATTGCATGACACAATAATAAAGATTGTGTTTTCTATTCGACATGTGCTGAGGAGCTGCGGTTTGAAGGCCGTCCATCCGAGGTACTAATACTCAAAGGGGCATAGGGTGAAGGTTGGTGTCGGAGGCGGTAAGTACGTGTTACTGTGGGTTTGTGAATGCCCGTCCATTTGGAGGTGGTGCCGTTGTTATTCTTGTAATGAGACGGATGCGTGTTGATGCAAAACTCACTTCTCGCTACGAGGACGTAAGCGAATTCGAATGGGAGAGAATGTCACGTAGTGAGAATGCTTATCTCCCCATTCGACACGGCAAGCACGCTAACAACTAGGCGTGATGCCTGTTTTACTAAAGAGTACACTAATGATGTGATCATATACAGGTATTCTTCCTAACATCGTACTCATAGCGTGCATGTGTGCCAGTTGTTCGAGCTTGCCGGCCTCAGAATAAGGGGAGGGCGGCCTTGAGGCGTAATACCTCGGGAGCCAAACTGCGATCCGTGAAACTAGGACCCGCACGTGGCCCTAATCAATGCACATGGCAAGCAGTTCGGGGACCCCATATTCCATACATTGACAGGGATGACCTAACTCTACACGGATGACCCTTTTTAAGGAGTTTGAGCGACCCAATGTAGGAAGAGGTTGGTCGACCTGTTACACATAGACCCCATTGCAAGAACTAGTTCGGGGTAAGGCGAGGTGGTGGTAAGAATCCTAAAGAGATCTTGTACCACGCGTTTGACAAGATAACTCAATGCCACCGCCGCCGCCGCAAACCTATTTGGTCAAGTCTAAGCCACAAGCTAGGCCTTATGAGTACCAAAGTAGTACTGGCATTCAAGGCTATGATTGATTGATGCCTATGATTAGAAAGGTCAGTCATGCGGATGAGGCCACATGCATTATCATCCAATGGTCCTTGTTTACCTTGCCCAAGTATAAAAGCTCACACTTAGTGTCATTAAAAGGTAATGCAAGTCTAGACTTTTAAAGTGATATTCTTGCTACCCATTTATTCATCTCCCAAAGTCGACCCCTTTTCTTTTATTGGAGGCTTACATTTCAAGCTCTCCCATACCCATAATTATTTCTCAAGTTTACTTGATCGTTGGAGTGCGCGCGGCCAACTCCACCTCCTTCCGAAAAAGGCCACGTGTGTCTAACGATTTGTCCAAATGTGCAGGAATCCAGCTTACGTGGATGTGAGAGGCCTTGGGATCTGTTGGCCATCTCATTGGAACATTTTTAGGGGTCAATAGATTGGCACCGTCGATGGGAAACTTGACATATAACCATGAACATCCTTGTGGTAAAGGTCATTAAAGGTAGAACCTTGAAGAAGAGCCTAGTTTTTGAAGAAAGAACCACTGCAAAGCAACTAAATCACCTGTTTTTAGCTCCAAGTCAAATATACATTATGACTTCTAGCTACTATGGGTCATAAGGAAGAAAAAGACAACATGAGGCTTCTGAAGAAGAGGTCCTCTGAACAAATGTGAACTTACGTCATCCCCACCACCAACACAAGTGAGGTGGTACTACCATGCGCTTAGCTAGGAAAGTATGAGAGATGACTGCAAATATGAGAAACATGGCCTAGAAGAACGCTACCCTGCAACAGCTACTCTTGTAGATATACCAGCAGGCGAGATACCAAATGCCTCAGCAGGGAGTATTTCTCTAAGAAGGCGAGGAAAATGACACGGCGGCCTACCCCAAAAACATAGAAATCAGTCAAGCAAAGAGGTAGGTGGAAATGGACACCTCTACCAACTATGCAACTAGGTGACCTGGTGGTAGAGTGCCACGGAAGGGAAACTTCCTCTCAGAATATGCTCAGGAACGAGAACTCCAAAGATCCACCAGTGTTTTTGATTGAATTGGACCATCAAGACCTAGAAATAGGTCCCACCAACCTTCCATCATTTTGAGGGAGCCAGAATGATATCAAGATTATGAACCTCAGGGTGCTCTTCCACCTAGAAATAGGCGGGAGAGAAGAAACGAGGCAAACTTGAGAAATCAAGCGAAAACGTCGCAACCCCCTCGATACTAAACAGAGGAAGATAACTGTAACGGTCAATGTAGAACCTTTAAGTTAGATGATGATGATGAAAGTCTGCCCTTGGGAGCTTCTCCCAAGAGTTGAGAAGCACCCCAGTTTCAAGCCATTTCGTGCTACCAAAAATACCCAAATATGAAGGAAAGGGTGATCCGGTGAAGTACCTTAACAATTATAAGACCTATATATCTCTATGAAGAGCTTCGCCAATGTTAAAGTGTAGAGCTTTCCATCTCACATTAATTGGGGGCTGCAGAGATTTGGTACTATCATTTCCCAGCCGACAGTATTAGGAGCTGGCCAAACCTCAAAAGGGCCTTTTTGAACCAATACTTGTCTAGCAAAGAAGGGAGGCCCCTATCCAGAGGTTGCAGGACATGAGACAGCAAGTAGGTGAGACATTGAAAAGCTACTTGGTACGCTTCACGGATGAGATGACTTATTATGAGCAAGTTACGAATAGAGAGGCCCTTTCTACTCTAAGATGAGGCCTCAACATGACACCCTATTTTTGAGGGATGTGCGAAATAAGAATCCCACTTCTTATGATGCCTTGGTAGAAATGATGAGGAGCGAGATTGTCAATGAAGAACTGATTGATCGTCACAACCGAACCTCGTTGGGATCCTACCACCTTAGAGACAGCGATGAGGTCCTGTATTACATTTGGTAAACCAGCAATGGACCCAAGCAGGACAAACAATCATCCCTACTTCAGGCTAAGCATTAGCCACTGCCATGCTAAATGCGGTGCCCTCTTTAGTGTACGAAGAAGTTGAACCTGAGGTTCAAAGACAATCAAATCAATTCAGAGGAAGAGGTAAATGAAGGAATAGGGAGCCAAGAGATGGGCAATACTATACCTACCATCAAACCAATAGCCACATCACTGAAAATTGTATGTCCAGGTCATATCATAATGGGTTAATGGATCTCTATGAAGAAAGGATAAATACCCATTAGGAACTAGGAAACGCGCCTCACTCTAGATACGATGGAGAAACTAGACGTGGTGAGGCAAGGAGACATCGTAGAAATGAATCGCCTTGACGAGAGCACGAGGAGGAAGACATGGGCCAAGAGGCAGACATAAGCTTAAGATAGAACCCTCAGCTGAGGCAAATAATGTCCCCATCAGGGAGACTGACACCATTATTGATGGCCCACATGTAGGAGAGAAATTAAGGAATGCTCAAAGAAATTATGCAAGGAAAGTAAAGGATCCTTATGTGACAAACTACTTAGTCAATAGCACCGCTCGTGGATCAAGAAATGTCCTACCAATAACCTTTTTGTAGGAAGACACCACGGGGGGTTCATTAATCCTATTGCAATGCTCTGGTGGTACGAGTTGTGTAGCCAGAAATGGGCTCAAGAGCATGTTGGTAGACAATGGGAGTACCATCAACATCTTGTTTAGAACCACCAATGACTAGATGATGGTAGACCGTGAGCTCGTCCCATGTCCGCCCCTTTGTATTATTTTACGAGCGATAGCATTGTTCCTAGGGGGAGGATCACACTGGTAGTGAAAATGGGAGAGCCCTTACTTATGGCACACCACTACATGGAATTCCTCATTGTAGACCACCAATCCGTCTACCATGGGGTGTTGGGGCGACCCGCTTTGAAAGAACTTGGGGGCCGTTACTTCCATACACCATTTATGTGTGAAATTTCCAATGGAAAAATGAATTGTCACAGTTCGAGGAGACCAGATGGGTTCAAGGGAATGCTACCTTGGCTCTTTGAGGAAGTTTGAACCTCTAAGTGTAAATATGGTCCTAGTAGACGATGAAATGGTTAACGCACTTGAAGAAGGTCCTATCCTTAAGCAAGGGGGAGACGTCATAATGGATGCCCTTGAAGAAGGGGTCATCGCTGTGGATTTGGACCTTAGGGTTACTGAATAAAACTCACAAGAAACCTAAGTAAAAGAGCTCAAGTATTTCCCAGTGGACCTCTGCGACCCCACAAGGGTGTTACAAGTAGGGAAAGAGCTTATGTCAGAGGAAAAGGCGAGACTTAAAGGTTTCCTACTTAACATTTTAGACAAGTTTGCATGGATGCATAAAGACATGGTGGACATCGACCCAAAGTTAGTTGCCACTGACTTAATGTGGACCCTAAGTTCACACCTCACAGGCAAAAAAGAAGAGCCTTGAACCTGGAGAAGTATGGAGCCTTGAAAGAAGAGGTACAAAAACTCAAATCCAACTGGTTCATCAGAGAGGCAATATACCTAAAGTGGATATCTGACCAAGTCTTAGTAAACAAATCCAATGGCAAGTGGAGAGTTTACACAGACTTTTCCAACCTCAGCCAAGCATGCCCAAAAGACAGCTTTCCACTTCCAAAAATCGACCAATTAGTTCACACCACTACAGGCCACGAGCTCTTTAGCTTCATGGATGCATACTCAGGGTACAACCAAATTCCCATGTACGCAGCAGATGAGGAAAACACCTCATTCATCATTGACAGGGGCCTATTCCGCTACAAAGTCATGTCTTTTGGCTTAAAAAATGCGGGGGCAACTTATTAGTGGCTAGTCAACAGGATGTTGTTGACCTCATAGGCAAAACAATGGAGGTATACATCGATGATATGCTTGTGAAGAGCTTTAGAATAGAAGATCACATCGAATACCTAGAAGCCACCTTCAAAATCCTAAAGAAGTATCGGATAAAGCTGAACCCATTGAAGTACGCTTTTTGTGCCGCTTCGGGAAAATTCTTGGGTTACATGGTCAACCAGTGAGGCATTGAAGCAAACCCTAAAAAGATTAAGGCCTTGCTGAATATGAAATCCCTATGCAAAACCAAGGAAGTACAATGTTTGACAAGTCGTCTAGCAGCGCTAAACTGCTTCATCTCCAACGTGACAGATAGGTGTCTCCCATTCTTTAAAGTTCTAAAGGGAGGAAAGACGTTCCAATGGAATGAAAAATATGAAGAGGCTTTCCAGGGGTTGAAAAAACACTTGGACCAAGCCCCCTTCCTCTCGAAGCCCAAAGAGGGAGAAGCGTTGCAACTGTATTTGGCTGTAAGCGTAGAGGCTGTGAGTTTAGTCCTAGTAAGGGAGAAAGATGGTATGCAACTACCCATCTACTACGTGAGCAAGGCCCTTTTACTAGCTGAGTTACGATACATTGACATAGAGAGACTTGCTTTATCCCTTATGGTTGCTTCTAGTAAGTTGAGACTATACTTCCGGCCCACAGTATACACTTATTAACAAGCCTTCTCCTCAAATAGGTACTCAAAAAATTTGATGCCTCAGGAAGACTAATGAAATGGGTAGTAGAATTGAGTAAATTTGACATTTTGTATCGGCCAATAACTTCAATTAAAGGACAAGCAGTAGCAAACTTCATAGCATAATTCATTGAGGCAATAGACATCAATGTCGTGATGGAACTAGCCTAGAAACTGTATATTGATAGATCTCCTGGAGAAATGGGGTCTGGAGCAGGTGCATTGCTGGAGAGCCCAAAGGGCCACAAACTCAATTGTGCGGTAAGATTTGGTTTCAAGACCTCCAATAATGTAGCGAAATACAATGTGTTGATAGCAGGCCTCAGACTAGAGAAAGAAACACAAGTCAAAAGCTTAATAATTTGTAGTGACTCACAGCTGGTTGTGAGTAAATTCAATGGAAAGGAAAAGGCATGGCAGCGTACCTGAAAAAAGTAATGGACCTGTTCCTCTACTTTGAGAAATTTGAGTTGACCTAGATACCAAAGGCTAAGAACCTGTATGTAGACATTTTTTCAAAATTGGCCAGTAGCAAGGATTTTGACTTAAAATCATACCAATGGAGTATCTCCTTAAGTCTTCTACTTGCAAGAGGGAGAAAATAATGTGGATTGAAGGGACCCCACCATGGATGCAACCAATTATCGCCTACTTCAAGGATCAAACATTGCCAGAAGATAAAGAAGAGGCTCACAAACTCAGGCTCTGAGCTTCCCACAATGTACTCTAGGATGAGGTGCTTTATAAGAGAGCCTTCTCATCCCCACTCATGCAATGCACTGGAGGAGAAAAAGCAAACTATGTCTTGCAAGAGATTCATGAAAGAAGTTTTTGGCAAACACACCGAGGGACCAACACTGGCTCAGAAAGTATTAAGGCAAGGATACTATTGGCCAACTCTAAAGAAAGACACAGTACAGTTTGTAAGAAAGTGTGACAAATGCCAATGTTTCTTCTCCATCCAAAGGTAGCCGTCACATGAGCTTATTGTGGTATCCAGCCCCTAGCCTTTTGCTGAATGGAGAGTCGACCTGATAGGCCCTATGCTGAAAGGGAAAGGAAGTGCTAGCCATGTGATTGTCGCCATCGACTACTTTACTAAGTGGGTTGAGGTAGAACCATTAGCAAAAATAACTGAGGCAAGCACGTACAAGTTCATCTGGAAAAACATCATCTTGTTGACTTATGGTTGACGTCTCGTTTTGATTATCACAAACAAATTATGTTTATTCTAACAAATTGATTTTAAATGTCCATAGTGATTATTGCATATGAATAAATTGATGACATAAAGTTCGAGGCCAAAAAATTTGCATACAATGATCAACGTGAACAAGATCAATCATTCGAGGCCATGAAAAATAATATTACAAAACCTTGCTAAAGTTGCCTCAACGAAAATCGAGACAAAAGTCAAAGTACCGTCAAACAATGCACGTCAAAAATGTTCAAACTAATAACTATTATATGTAAAGGTAAACGTTTTAATACTTGGTAATGCATCGTGATAAGCTCAAAGTTTTGATTTTACGATTCAAAACTCACGACAAAATGTTTTACTTGAAAAATAGGTTTTTCAAATGTAAAAATTGAAACACATATTTTAAATATGACAAGTACTTTGAAAAATATTTTAAAACGTCCATCGAGTACCTACATTTGATGAAAATAAGAAA
>CAIGRB010165619.1:0-16135 GCA_903798255.1 Fraxinus quadrangulata
CCTCGCTATTCATTTATATATGGGCTTGCAATGTTCTAGGAATGAGGTTATAAAATCACAAGACTGCAAAAATATGCTTTGAGACTGTATGATAGAACTTTAACGTTCTTTTATGATCAGACCTGAGAACACAAAGCACATGAGAACAGAGTGGGCCAAGCCTAAGGCAATGGAGCTAAAAAGTAGTTCAGGTGATTACCGAATTTCATAAGCACATATTTTAAGCGAGACAAGTGATCAGTCCCAAATTATTCTCGTATTTACACCTATATCCACTTGTCCCATAAATACCAACAGAAAAAAACACACACACACAAGAGAACAAAGCTCTAATTTATTTACTCGTACCACCACCACTACTATTTTTAGTTTCCAAAATCGAAGGATAACAGATTCAATTAATCGAATTCCGAAGCTTCATGGAAATTGCACAGATATTAAAACAGAAAACGATGAGTTAATTCAATTCATCAGTAAAAAACTGAAAACCATATCATGCATTGCTTACATCTGACATCTCTATGCTGAAAAATTATGGCAGATAATTAAAAATATAAAACCAGTATAATGCTTACTTTGGACCAGTGCATCCCATTGTTGTCCCTAAGCCTCCATTAAGTTTTAACACCACAAGTTTGTCCAACAGCTTTTTAGTCACTGCAGGATCTGCATTAACCAAGATAGTTAATTTTATTCACAAGTCTTTGACGAAAAATGATTTGCACTCAGGTTTATATATTTTTGATAATTTAACTTCAAAATGGGAGGGAGATATATGAAGATCACCTTCAGGTACAGGTGCTAAGGTATCGTAAGGCACGACCACCTCATCAGTAGGTGTCTGGATCTTACTCCATTCAACATGTTGAGCTTCACCACTTTGATTTCCCAAAAAAAAAAAAAAAAAGTCATGAAACATATCACAATCCAACTTCAACCAATCAGATAACAAAAGTGAACAACAACGGTAAACTTTTTAAATACGTAAAATTATCCAAAATTCAGAAACAATAACACCAGATTCTTGATGAGCACAGTCCACTTATATCCATCTTCATCATTTCCAAGACACCAAAAAAAAATGTAGTACTAATCCGACATTTGGATCATGAGATAGGAGTACTGATCCAACATTTTGGATCATAGAACTAACATTTTATAAAACAAAAGGCAATGATCATCCCCTAATCCGTAACCACTAACATTAGATGTCCAATTGATTTTCACTATACCTGAGATAGCGAGTAACGAGGTTGAGGAATCCAGTCTTCTCATTTTCACTGAAAAATGAAACAAAAATCTTCAATCTACTAATCCAGATCTACAATAGTTAAATAAATAAAACTCATCAGATAATTTAAAATAAAAATAAACCTGATTTGATTGAGACCGGAAACAGAAGATTGAAGCTTGGTGATCTTCTCAGTATCAGCTGCACTTAAAGTAGCAGTAGCCATTTTTCAGTCTAATCACTTTTTTTAATCAATCTGAGATTCCGAATTGAAGTCTTGGAGGAAGAGAGTGAAGCGAGGAGAAGAAAATACTGTGTGCGGTGTTTATATTTGGAAAAAGTGGGGAAAGGGTAGTGTTGTAAATATGGAGAGTTTTAGAACAGGTGACACGTGGCGGTAGTAACGGAATTTCATGGAAATTTTTGGTATACACGAAGTGATCGGTCGATGAGAGAATATGCAGGCGAATATGACTCTGTGGGTGGGATTCTGCTTAATTAATCAACTTATAAGAGATTATTGCATAATTACTTAAAAGATTGATTGAAAAGTGATTTCAAACTCTTTTACTTTTTGAGAAATGTTATTTGTACACCGATATGTACATCGATATTGACTAATCGATGTACAAGTTGCATGCTCCTTTCATGTACGCCCCCATTAATTACATATCAAAATGATGGAATGTTATTTTTTTAATAAGCATTGGTGCAGTGTGATGTCAATAATTTAATTAAAAAACTATAATAGTCAAATAAAATTAGAATTTTGTTATTTGAAGGTGTCAATCGCGATATTACACCACCCAAAAAATAGGAGGGTCAACGTCCAATAAAAAAATCATAAATCATCTATCATGAAAGGGCCCGTACACTGTACACATAGCAAAATTCATAAAAACATCATATTTCAATTCCATTTTGGTTATTTGAGATTGTATTATATTTAAGTTCAAGTTCAACAGATCACGAAGGATCTTTTTAAAGAGACAAAATTGAATTGAATCTTAAAAGAAGAAAAAGGAAAAAATGGTGATCAAATTGAATCTTTGCATACTTTTTTACTTTATCAATTTATATTCTCATAACATATTTTTTAATATATTTTGATAAAAATTGATAAAATATGTAATTAAAAAATTATGAATCACTATTGTAATGGAGGCAATATGCACTAAATATTTCGTGTCACTGTCAGTTGATAGAGACATGAGCGACCAATATTCATTTTGTAATCTAGATTTTCTTGGGCGAAACTGATTTTTTTTAAAAAAGTAAAAAATAAAAGCAAGGAATTCTTAGCATAGAAAAGGGTAAGAATGTCAAACGCTCATGTCCTTACATTTAGCTCTTATTTAGTAGAGATTAAAATCACATTTTTAGTAAAATTTGATAAAAGTTGATAAAATATATAGTTAAAGAATTGTGGGTTACAAAATAGGTGTGATTAAAATTAATTGTTACATTTGTTTGAAATTTTAATTAAATTTTAATCAAAACCAAATGGGGGCTTAATTAGTAATTGTATCTTAGTTATTTGATGAATAAATTTTGATTTTGAGTTAGATCTGAAGTGATATCTCATTATCTGACACATGGTACACACTTAATTATAGGCGAGGCTCGTTGACTGTTACTCAATCCATTCCCAAGCCACAAAGAAATATAGCTCCTACATGACAAATCATTTTATACCTTCCAATATCTTAATCTTACTATGAGCTAACCTACATAACACTTGTTTGAGCTTCATTTTTAAAGAAAAATATGTTTTTAAATAGCGATTTTTTGAAAAATATGTTATTGAAAATTAAAGAAAATATTTTTATTTATGTTCAAAATTATTTTATTGAAAAATGTGCAGTTGAAAATGATTTCTTAAAAAAAAAAGGAGATCAAAGGCTATATATCAACTTAAATCAACTTTGCCAATGATTCTACGGAAGTCCAAACCTTGAGGTTCGTAAGCTCTATCATATCTAAGTTGAAGAATCTGATGAACTAGCTCATCCTGCTATAATTTTGCACTTAGCATACAATGTGATGAGAAAAAATGTTGGTAATTTGTGTGGTGAAAGAGTTGTTTATAATTGACAAAAAATATTTGTTAAGTTGAATGCACAGGAGCGTAATTAAATTCAATATGTCCCTGTTTGAAACCCATTTTGGGTGAAAAATGAATTTTAGAATAGTGATTGATGAAAGATTGTGTGGTTAAAACGTAATGAGAATTTTTGGGTTTATGTGTAATATTATTTTATTAATAGAATGTGTGGTTGAAATGAAAAAAGAGGAAAAAAAATGAGAAATATAATGAAAAAAANTTGACACCTATTTTGTATGAAAATAATTTTTGGAATAGTGATTGATGGAAAATTGTGTGGTTAAAAAGTAAGGAGAATTTTTGGGTTTATGTGTAATATTATTTTATTGATAGAATGTGTGGTTGAAATGAAAAAAGAGAAAAAAAAATGAGAAATATAATGAAAAAAAAATGGGTTTCAAACAGAGGCATATATAATAGAGAACGAAATGAAAGAAAGGAGAGTGAAAGATGAAAATTCGTGGCAATTAGTGAAACACTTTCCCCTCAAGACAAAATTGTCTCGAATGGTGCTAACGGATTATGACACTTGTTGCCCAATATACAATGGATAAAACTTATGGTAAAAGAATTTCAAACCACAAGCAACAGCGAATTTAAACAATTTCATTCACTCTATAATAAAATAATTTTTGGAATGAATTTGAAGAATTTTTGCAATGATGCAAGACTCAATGCCAATGATATATGATTCATAATGGACGTTCAAAGGTCTTATTTATAGAAGATGAGATATTGAGAGTAAAGAGACACGTCCCAAAATTCAACAACCTTTGAAAGGGTCACAACCCTACCTGTCACTCAAGTGACAGCCGTAGGTGGTGAAAAATCGATTTTTTCCTTCAAATTTTGGACCACAAATTTTCATTCATTTGAAATTGATTTTGAGATTTCAAATATACTACAACGATTCACTCGACGAGTATAACAAGTTAGTCTATTTAATTTTTATAATTTGATTATCGGATCAAACTCGAATATTTGATCGAAGTTGTCACTTTTCAAGTTTATACTTAATCAAAAATTTTCAATTTTCAAACCAAATTCCAAAAATCCTCTACATGAATAAAATTTCGAATATGTTCATGTTATACGAAAATATGATGCATCGTAGAGAGATAGCAGAAAATCAATACATCAGGTAAGGTAGCTTCTGGCTTTGAACATTTTTTTAGTAAAACACTATTGAATTTATTTGGCTAATTAGTGAACGTGATATCTTGAACCATTCAACCGTTAGTATAAACCAAAACAACAATACTTACACCGATGTTTTCTCTAAATCATTCATGGTTCTCATAACTTGGTTCATTTTGGTCCTGAACCACTCTTAGGTTTCATAAGTGTTTAGAAAATTTTAGTCTCGAAAATTTTTCATTGAAGGGCCACCACCTCACACTTACATAGACGATCTCTTATTAAGAATATTATGCCCTATTTTACTTAACTTGATCAGAATATATGAATTATTAAAAACATATCTTAACATTTAAAATTATGCAAAAAGCACTTTAATTATCATATGAATGAGTTAGGAAGTATTTTCCTAAGTGTTTCATTAAATTTTCATAACTTAGTTGTATCCTTAAACCAAGATCTTGGGATCTCCAATCAACAAGGTAGGGTTACCATTACAAAAAAATTTACATAATAGGCTTTAATCTTATTCCTTTCGATAGGCAATGTACTTGATCTCACAATAAACCTTTTGTAAGTGGATCTTTGACATTCTCTTTGATTTTACATAATCTATGAAGATAATATCATTTGAGATCGGTTACTTAATGGTATTGTGTCTACAACGTATATGTCTAGAGTTATAATTATACATTCCGTTTTGCACCTTTCCAATAGTCGATTAACTATTACAATGTATGCCTATTTCAGGTACCAACTTAGGCATATATGAAATATCTTCCAAGAAGTTACGAAGTCGTTCTACTTCTTTTCCAGTTTTGTCCAAAACAATAAACTCTGATTCCGTCGTTAATCGAACTATACATATTTGCTTTGTTGACTGCATGACACATCAGCTCCACTAATGATAAATACATAACCACTAGTAGACTTGTAATCCTTCACATCGAATATCCAATTTGCATTACACTCCTTCCATTACCACTGAATATTTTATGAAGTGTAATCCATAGGTTAAGGTATACTTCAAGTACCTGAGAACCTTATCAAGACTTTACAATGATCATGGCTTAGATTACTTGTAAATCTATTAAGTTTATTAATAGCAATACTATATCCGATCGAGTGCAGTTTGTAATATACATTACACTGCATATAACCTATAAATACTTTAGTCATGACATACCGTATTTTTTATTGAGTGTAACTTGGGTCGATAGAGGTTTTCGCATAACTTTCCTCAAGTGCATTATACTTTTTAAATACACTATCAATGTAATGAAATTAAAAAAGTATAATTTCTTTCGATATTTTAGAGATCTTAATCCCTAATATTACATCGGTCACACTCAAGTCTTTCAGATCAAAATGTTTCGTTAACACTCTCTTAGTGTTTATTTAGGAACTTGTTTCAATCTATACAAGGATTTAACGAGTTTACAAACCTTTTATTTGTGATTAGGAGAGACGAAACCCTTCAATTTGTTCTATATATATCTAATCTTCAAACTCACCATTTAGAAATGTCGTTTTTTCATCCACTTGATGAATCACGAGATTATGTAATGTCACAATTACAATTAACAACCTCATCGAAGTGATTCTAGTCACGAATGAATATGTATCAAAGAAGTCAAGTCATTTATTTTGTCTATATCCCTAGCAACCAATCTAACCTTATATTTGTCAGTGGACCAAACTGTTTTTTTTTTAAATCCATTTACGTCGTAAATGCTTATTTCTAAGAGGTAAATCAATCAACTCCTAAGTATGATTTCGTATTATAGAATATATCTCATTATTGATAACTTTTTTCTAATGTGGTGTTTTCGATGTGGACATTGTTTCATCGAAAGCATTTGGATCACTTTCTACCATGTAGGTTAGAGAAGTTGGGTTAAATGAAGTAGATGTTCTAGCTCTTTTACCATGTCTTGATTCTTTCTCATTTGAAAATCCATTTGTAGTTTCATAAGTTCTTTTATTTGAATTTGCATTTTCCTTGTCTTTACATGAAAAACATTCTCGAACAATGATGCATTTCTCAATTTAATTATGATTCCTTCATGTACATCTTGAATTTCAGATTTATGTACAAGGAAATGATATGCAGTACTATTATTGATTATCCAATAAATATGCAATCAATTGTCTTAAGACCGATTTTCACTTGTTTATGCTTAGGTATTTCAACCCTAGTCAAACACCCACACACTTTCAAGTGTTGGTAGGACAGAGAATGACCTTTCCAAAGTTCATATGAAGTTTCTTCTATTTTTTGAGGGGTATTTTGTTAAAAATGCTATTTACCGAAAGAATAACTTTCCTCTACAAGTTCTGGGGTAGATCCAAATTTATCAACATTGCATTCATCATCTCTTTAAGAGTTCGATTTTTGCGTTCAGCAATATCATTAGATTGAGGTGCGTAAGGTGCTGTTATTTGATAAATGATTCCATACTCAGAACAATATTATTCAAACGGTGCCCAATATTCTCCATCGTTTACCAAAGTGATTATCAACTTTTGTCTTAAAATGTTTGAATACATCTAAGCCTTCGTCTTTACTTCATAGTAGAAAAACGTAACAATACTTTGTACATTTAGCGATGAAAGATATAAAATATTTCTTATCACCTTTAGTTTGATTTGTGTAGTGAAAGGGTTGTTTCAAATTGACAAAGTTAATGGTTAAGTTTAATTCGTATGAGCGCAATAAAATTTAGTGGGTGTTTTGTGGGGATTAAAATTTGATTTTTAGTACATTGTAATATAAATTTTTGAAATGTGTGGTTGAAAAGATGTGGGGCCCCATGAAAGATGTGGTTAATATTGATTGTTTGACTTTAACTTAAATTAAAATCTAATTTTAATTAAAAACAAACGGGGCCTTAATATGTATAGAAGGGAAAACGAAATGAAAGGAAGGAGAATGAAAGATGATAGAAAATTCGAGGCAAGTGATGAAACAATTTCTCCTTTAGATAAAATTGCCTTAAAATAATGCTAACATATTATGAAACTTGTCTCTTAAGATACAATAAATACAACTTGTGGTAGAAGTATTTCAAATCACAAGTAGTAACGAACTCAAATGATTTTCTTCTCTCTACAAGAAAATAATTTTTAGAATTAATTGTGGTGAGTTTTTGCAAGAGTTTTTTATATAAAACTCAATGCCAATGATACATGATTCATAATGGACGTCCAATGGTACTATTTATAGGAGAGGAGAGGTTGCGAGTGAAAAGACTAGCCATGAAACTCAGCAACCTTCAAAAAGGGTCGCGACCCTATAGGTGGTGAAAAATCGAAGTTTTCCTTCCAACTTTGAACCATAATTTTTCATTCATTCGGAATTGGTTTTAAAATTTCAAATATACTACAACGATCTACTCGAAAAATAAAACAAATTAGTATTCTTATTTTTATAATTTGACTATTGAATTATGTCCAAATATTTGATCGAAACTGACATAATGTCACTTTTCAAATTTTTGCTTAATCTAATTATTTCAATTTTTAAACCAAATTCCAACAAAAATTTGGTTCATTTGAAAGATAGTTGGAGCCTTATACCACGAATGTTTGACATGTTTAGAAATAAGTAAGGAAATCATTATTTAAGGAGCAATTTTCCATAAAAATATATTGTTGAATTAATTAATTTAATGGATTTTTTTAGCTTGTTTGAGCCCCTTGTTTACAAAAATGTATTTTGGAATAGTGATTTAATGGAGAAAGTGTGGTTAAAAAATAAATTTTTTTTTTTAAATTTGCATATAATATTATTTTATTGAATAATACGTGGTTCAAAATAAGAGAGTGAACAATGTATTTTGAAAACAATGAAGATCAATTAAATGCATATTAACACCACCATTTTTGTTAACTACACCACACTTTAATTACAATAAATATTCCTATATATATTTTTTTTACATTAATGTTCTCAACTTTTTTTTTTAAGAAAAAATAAAAATTAATCATCAACCCTCTATTAATTTTCACACATTGCCCTCTCTCATATTTTTCAAATAACCGAAATACTAATGCAAAAGTTAAAAAAAATATTTGCTCATCTTTTCAATGGACGTTAGTAGAATATTTGATTGAAAATCGTGATTAGAGACAAAATATATTAATTAATTGAAGATTAAAAATGACAATGAGGCAAGAAAAAAGTTGATGACATAAAAGAAAAGGTGATGATATAAAAATTTGTTGTTTTTTTTAAGTTAATTTAAATGAAATTTGGTTTAAAATAGTGTTGAGTTAGTTTTCTGAAAAAATATTTTATTACAAGTTAATCCACGAGAATGGGATGGCCTGCGGCACGTGATGTTCTAGTCAATCAGAATTAGGGTTTCAGAAACCGTATGCAGCGGCTCCTCTGCACCTATATAAACACACACTCGCAACCCCTTTCTTACCTCAATATATATATATCCTAGCCCGTTAACGGCCACCGCCTCCACGCCCGGCGCCGCTTTTATGTATCGTGTATTGGTAGGGTTTACAGTCTTTTACACCTGCCTTTTGCAATTATAAAAAATTTCTTCTCTATGGAGCTTTAAACTTATCGTAACATTTGAAGTTTCGATATGGTTGTTCTCCTTCTGTTTTATGCTACTATGATTTTAAGTTTTTTTGATGGAAGTGATGAATTTTTCCCCAGATGATTCGAAGCTGAAATTACTGAGCGCCTTTTCTTCTCCTCTTACGGGGAGATTCAAGCCAATTTTCTGATCCATCTTCTTATATATATATTTATAATTTTGAAACTATTCTTCTGGATTGATTTGGATTTACATTACCGAATGGGTGTTGGTCAGTGATATTCTGGTTAAAATCTCACTTATTCTGAGTCTTGAACAAAGCACCAGAACTAGTCTGGTATTCGATTCTTCAATTAAATTAGTTATATATTTGTACAGATTAAAAATATATCTTGGATAATTAACATTTGCATCGACTTGGATTTTGGAAATTTATGTAAGAGCACTTTACAGTTCTTTTCAAGTCTCGAAAAATCAATTACAATCATTCAGTTTTTGGTTCATTTTGAATCAGAAGAACCATTTGGTTCCAAATGGAGAATTAGACGGCTTTATTTTTCCATGGAAAATGTTTTTCAACTTTTCATATTTTTTCAAAAAATGTAGGAAAATATTTTATTTTAAGAAGTAATTCAATCTCTCACTTTCATATACCCATCAATTAAAAATAAAAATATTTCTAGGTTGAAAATTAAATAACCAAACACTTTTAATTAATAAATTTTATACAAGCCTTTTGATGTAGTTTAAAAAATTAGTAAAAAATTGCAAGTCAAAAATAATAATTAATTTTAACTATATATCTTATGGAATTTATACTTTCTATCAAATCTTTAGATATTTAATTTTCTGGAAATAGATTTTGTGAATGAAAATTGATTAGAGAATGAAAAGTGTACTCGGTCTAGTAGAAATTATTCTTTGCACAACTAAAATAAATTTTAAAGAATTTTTATCAATTATGAAACCATTTTCTACCCTTTTTCACTGCTTTTCTGCATCATAAAAAAAAGAAAAACTAACACAAAGAGTAGAAATTACAGAGAGAATTTATGAAGTAAAAGAGTTGATTATCGAATCCACAGCCTACATTTACAGAGCTTCCATAACTTCGTCATTTTCCACCATCTCTAAACGAGCATACAAAAACAACTAAAAAAATCAGTTTTTGAAACCAACACATGCATATAAATATGCTAACCCACAAATCCTCGAGTAAAATTATGTTGAAATTAGATTAAAACACCAAGTAAAATTGAAAAGGGGACTTACTGGAGAAACATATTATAATAGTGTGGTTTACGTAGAAATGATGTGGAGAGGGTGGGTTGGATTAAAATGGAATGGAACAAATTCTGTGTAGCCAACCACTCTTTTTATCTCGATCTTCTCACACGCACTTGCTCATTTATTGGAAGGAGAAACTCATGTATTGGAAGGAGGAAGAGAATAGCATAACTTTACAGTTTACAATATGGCTAACAATTTCGTCACGGAACGATTGAGGTGATGAAATTCATGATAAGACGACGAGTTTTGTGGTGGAGGTGGTATGAACAGTTGTGGTGGTAGGTTAATGTGGGTGGGGCGTGGGGTGCTTTTTTTATTTTTTTATGGAGTGGAAACTGTTTTTTTGTTTTACTTTAATTCAAAATTATCATTTTATCCTCTTTAAATTGGTTAGAGTTAATTTTTTGAGTCAATTAACGGTGAAACTAACATAAATCATTCATTTGGACTTTAAGTGCTAGTTTTTAAAAGATTTGGTATCGTAACTATCACAGATTAAACGTTGGAGTCAAGTGTGCATAAAAGTGAAATATTTGGTTCATTGGTTGTAATTTCCCTTTAATAAATTAAATATTGTAACTTTTAGTAATTTAAAATTTTAAAAAATTATAAATATTTAAAAAAAGGCATTACAAAGCTTCTAAGTTAAAATTACTATTTTAATTATGAAATAATGGCCACCGTTCTAATACCACTTGATGAGAAAATATTTAGATTCACGTGTGAAATTACTTTTAATATGTCTAAATGATTAATGAATTAATTCAATTAAATCATATGTTTAAATAATCACAATAGACCAAAAGCAGTAAAAAAATATCAACAACAAATATGATCACAAGGGAAAACCCTTCCAACTTGATCAAAAACCTTTGGGCACATTGTCACTTTGTCAGTAAAATCCACTATAAACGATATGACTTATACTACGGTCAAATTTGACTAACTCTTAGCACTCTTTGACCTCCTTCCTGTAATGACCAAGGACTTCCTCGAGTCATCTATTTCCTTTGGATAATTGAGACCGACCTCCTTCTCTTCCTACCAGAACTCTTGTCACCTTTCTGGATTTTCATATCTCTGATAGATACTTTGAAAGTGGATGGTTTAGTGTTTAATCAGCGATTATTTTTTTAATCTATGGTTGAGGCAAGTAATATTGGAATATAGATATGATCTTCAAATTATGTCCTCTTGACTTAATTCAAGGCTCAACCAATGTTGGAACAATGTTTGGGATAAACTATATGAACAATAATTTTGGGGTTGAATCAATAGATTCGATGGAATGTGTGTGTGATCTTCAACAATGAGATCTCTATGGCAAAATAATAATTCAACACACATTTGGCCAAAGTAAGGCATGTATATTTATAATGGAGAGTGTTTGGGGTTGTATAGGATTGTTAAAAGTGTTTAAAATCACAAATTAGAGTTTGTTGGAAAACAAAGGTTTTGCTGATGCTCTCCTAATGTTGCTCGAGCTAAAGGTTGGCACTAGGCTAGCATCATAACCATTCTTTTGGGCGCTCGAGCATGATCTCGACGTTAAGATAGCATCATTCCGGAAATTTAAATTCCTTGTCCCAACTCGAACCGTAGAACTTCTAAATGATCTATAACCCCCCATTTCTTTGACTTTATTTATAACTCAAATAGCCTAAATTTTGTCTAAAGGAATAAGCCAATTACAAATAGAAAACCTAACAAATTACATATTTTATGAAACTCACAATTTTATCATTTTTTTTATCAAAAGTTACCAAAATTTTGATTTTAATCTCTATCAAACAAGGATAGAATGTACATTACTCTCGTTGACATAACTTCTACATTTTAGGGTGTGTTTGAGTCACATTATTTTGAAAGAATGTATTTTGAAATAGTAGATTGATGAAGAATGTGTGGTTGAAAAAGAAGGAAAAGTTATTGATGTGATGAAAAATATTATTTTATTGAAAAATGTATTATTNACTGATTTATACAATGCTCCATATCTATGATCTCCACATCTTCTTACATCTCCAATTAGTTCTGTTGCAACCTGTATCCTATACTAATTGGCACGTAGTCCTAAATAATATTGGACGCGCAGGCCCAAAATAATAACAATAATAACGGACTCGTAGATCCAAAATTAATTAAGAGCTCGTAGGTCCATAAAAAATAAGAATAAAACTAACCGTTCAACACATCCACATGGTCGAGTCCATAATCATCAACTAATAGAACATTCATCAAATAAATGAATTCTTATATAGAGATTGTTTGTCTCCCATTATTGGGAGAAGAATGGAGTTTTGAATAGTATTTTTTGGAGAATGTGTGGTTGAAATTTAAAATAACTTTATTGGTTTGTGTGTAGAATATTTTATTGGGTGCATGTGTGGGGGAGAATCTTACTGTAGCAAACAATATTTTAGATTAATGGTAGACAAATAGGGACTTAAGTTCTTTATTAAAACCTTGTTTGACAATTATTAAAATGAATTTTTTTTTTCCAAAAAATGAGTTTTGGAATAATGATGTTTTAGTGAAATGTATGATTACAAAGTGAGAAAAAAATTTGAATTTACGTGTAAAATATTTTATTGTGAGAATATATGATCGAAAATGAGTTTGATTTTTTAATGGTTGTCAAACAAGGATTAAATCTGACTTACTCAAATATGCCCAAAATTATAAGTAAATTTGACTGATTTTTTAGATATATTTATCAACTTTTTCTTTTACCTTTTTTTTTTTATAGGAAGTTCTATTTTTAAAATAATTTTATTTTACCATCAAAATAAGCAATTTATTTGGGACATGACAATTAAATTTTTTCTTTTTATTTTATTTAAAAAGAGGGATATATTCGTTATTTCACAAATTTTAATTAAAAAAATAAGTGAAAATAATATTTTACGCAATAAAATATTGAAATAAGCGTGAAAATATTAAAAAGTAAAAGGCAGGGATATTTGCCACAATAGCTAACTAAAAGGTGTGACGTTACGTGTTAATTACCTTATTTCTATTACAAACATACTTTTTAACTAACAACTTGATTTAAAAATGTAAACTTTTTAAGCTTAGCCAAACATCCTCCTACGCTCTACAGGGAATTGAAGATGGAAGCGCAAGACGAATCAGACCTCGAAACCTTCCTACAATGGGCGACTGCTCTCGGAGTATCAGACTCTCCTATTAAGAAATCAAAAGCTGCAACCTGTCCACCTTCTTCTTGTCTGGATCACTCTCTATCCGTCTCTAATTTCCCTGACGCCGGCGGGTAATATACATATCACGATTTGTAGACATCTGTAAGCGTACACATGTTTGTGGGTAATTATATGAATGTAAATACTATGATGCAGGAGAGGATTAGCAGCGGTACGGGATATTATGAAAGGCGAGTTAATTTTGACAGTTCCGAAGGAGGCTTTGATGACGAGTGAGAGTCTAAGAAGCAAGGATCAGAAACTCTCTGCTGCTTTATGTAAATACCCCAAACTCTCATCTGCTCAGGTACCTTTCTTTTAGAAATTTCTATGCTCTCAACTTATTGGCTTTGATAAATTACTAAATGGGTTTTTGTAACGATTCTTTGTCATGATTTTAAAAATTTTCTGTTTATTTTGTGGGATTGAAGCAAGGATTTGAAAACTTAGAGTTTTTGATTGACTAATTTTGGTGAATTTAGTGGATAATGAGAAAGGAAGCTCAAATTCTTAGTTTATGTTGATGTGTTTAACCTATCTGATAAAAAAGTTGTTGACTTGTTTGCTATTACTAGCCATAATTCTTAATGCGTTCTATCAAATTCTTTATAAGTAGCATCACTTCCCGGGCAGACCATCAGTCTTCTTGCCGTTAAATGTGTTCACACATTCATGAGCAAGGGAGATGGTATTGAACTTGTTCATCTCATCCAAATTGTCAGTTAAGTTGATCATAGATTTGCACAACCAAATTGTAAAGATTTCATTACTGCTGCTTGGCAAGAGTATATTATGCAGGTAAGATTTTCAAATGGTGCAGGTATTGGCTGTTTCACTACTGAACGAAGTGAACAAGGGGAAGGTTACTAGGTGGTACCCTTACCTAAAGCAATTGCCTAGAAGTTATGACATACTTTCGAGTTTTGGTCGATTGGAGATAGAAGCTTTACAGGTTAGTTTCTGGCTTTATTCGAAGATTTGGCTGATGAATGTGGTAGAATTAATTATTTTTAAAATTTTCATTATGAATCTTGTGAGAAAGATATGACTTGATTGTGATGTAATCATGTAAATTGATTATAGATGGATGATGCGATCTGGACTGCTGAAAGGGCTGTCGAGAAGGATAAAATGGACTGGAGAGAAGCTACTGCACTTATGGGTGAACTTAATCTCAAGCCTCAACTCTCGACTTTTAAGGCATGGTTCTGGGCTTCTGCAACTGTAAGTTCATGGGCCATTTGCATCTTAAAAGTTTTTCGTCCTTGTTCCGAAAATGAGGTTTTGAGCACGCATATTCAGATTTGTAAAATATTTATCTTTCTTCATTCAATATTTTCATTCTTTACTATACAAAATCAATGATTATGAGATGCCATTTTGGCAATACTGTTCTCGGCTTTGGTTTCAGTTTCCTGCATTGCTTGTTATCTAATTATTTGGCTGAAATTTTTCCTCTGAAATTTTATATTGCATTGTGTGCAAAGATATCCTCACGCACGATGCACATACCATGGGATAGTGCAGGGTGTTTATGCCCTGTGGGAGACTTCTTTAATTACGCTGCGCCTGCAGAAGAACCATATCATTCAGAAAATAAAACATGTCAAAATGTGTCTCCCTTGCATGATACCTCCCCTGGGAAAGTGCAAAATGCAGGGAAATCGATAGAAGAGCCGTTTGATGCCCATGTGCAGAGGTTAATAGATGCTGGCTATGAGGAAGAAATTGCTGCTTATTGCTTCTATGCTAGAAGAAACTACAGAAAAGGGGATCAGGTATTGCTGATAATGCTCCTGTCTTTTCTTTTCATCAACTGTGTTTACGGAAAGTGTTGTCCTGTCAATAGAAGATATGAAATTCTTTTCTGCTTCAAGTTTAATTCATGTCTGTTGAGCAACTTCTAAATCAATTTGGAAATATCATGTTAATTGATATATTACTTCTTTAAATGTTCAAAAAGTGTGTTATTTTACATGATTGATTCAATTTGAGGCTGGTTGTTCTACAAGCACTAAATGTATTGTTTACCTCCTTCAGTATTTACACCCCAAGGCTTTTTGAGCCGCTCACTTGATGAACAATAAAGTTGATGATTGTTTGGTCTGTTGTGTTTTCATGCATAAGATCACAGGAAAGATGATGTCTAATACTCTGGTTATATTTTGTACTCAGTGATTAATCTCTAATTTATAAAGATGCGAGTGATGTGGACTCTGGTTCTCTAAAAGTGATGGAGCCACATTATCAACCTTCTGCATTGTCCGAACAATGACTGAAACATTAGTTTGTAAGTGTTCAAATTGAAATATGAGGAAACTCATTTCATCTCCCATTATGGCTTCGTACTAGTGTGGATGCTGTATGAAAGTTGAGGTATACTGATGGCTTTAACTCATTTTTCCAGCATGGATTCTGTCAGAAAAAAGAATGAAAGTGATCTGCTTTTCAGGGGAAACAAAGTTTTTTATGGAAGAGTCCTGAAAATATGTCGTATAGGTTCCTGAGATTAGCAATCGGCATAATATGATGGGAACTTAGATTCCTAGATTTCTATGCCAAAATCCTGCTTTTGAGGATTATAACTAGGGATGGCAGTGGGGGCGGGTTC